>WEKY01038518.1:0-82894 GCA_013390045.1 Picathartes gymnocephalus
CTGAGCTTCTGGTGATTCTCCTCCCTCTTATCTTCTAATTCCTGCAGAAAACCTTTAGAGTTTGTGCCCTCTCACAGAGTGAAAGAGAATAAACTTATCAAGAGCTCCCAAGAAAACAATTTACATTTCCATATACAGCTTTGGCAAGGATCCTTACTAGCCACGTGCAGGGGCTTCCCACTGTCCACATTTCCACCCCAGAAGGTGCTCAAATATGGCATTTGTCTCTACCCACAACGGATATGCATGCAAAAGAGTACAGCAGTATTTAAGTCTTGTTGGGAAACTCCTCATTGGAAGTGATAATGTTAACCTTCCTCCGATGGCTTAGTTTAGCCAAAAGAGCGTTTCAGCTAAATCCAACCTCCTTCTACCAGTTCCAGAGGTGGACAGGATTTTAATGACTTTTCCATTTTTACAGCACCTTGCAGTTTCTTCTGATTCTGTAGGCAGTCTGGAACCACAGAATTTGGCTTCTTCTGTGGAGAACTTGAACATCTCAGCAGAAGTCTTATGGTCTCATGGAAGACATAGTGTGATAACATGAAGGGTGTATAGATGCTTAAGTTTAAAACTAAATTTGAAAAGCCTAGGTGTTGATTTGTGGACTCCTTTTTAGTATACACAGCATCCTCTTTTTCTTTCAGCTCCCTACTCACTTTTCTGAATGTCTTTTCTTGTAGGATATAGGAATTGCTGAAGCCACTTTCTTTTACAGCCTCCTACATTTCTTGGAAGAGTCTGACAAGACAAATTCCTCCTCCATGCTCCACTTTTTGTGCAGCTGGGGTAGCTTTAGCAGAAAAGGGTAAACTCTAAAGGTTCTTTGTTACAGAGCTACATTCAGAAATTAATTGGTTGCTCAAAACATGATAAAAACCAAAGATAGAGATAGGGCTAGAGGCTGCTAAACTGTCTTGTGCCCAAAATAACTCTTAGAGAGCTCTTGAGGGAGCTGGTGAAATAGGTGGCCTTCTGGGTGAAAGACTGAGAGGTGTTTAAAAGTACTTCTAGGAAAACTGTATTCACACTTACTATATCAAGGCATGAAGGGTACCCTCATGCTTCCCTCTGTCAGCTGGCCAGCAGTAAGAGAGAAGAAAATAATCTCTTTAAAAAGTTTAGAGATCCACAAATGAAGTGTTTGTGTTAGGAATTTAACTTTTTGATGCCTGTTAGCACAAGTATCAGGCTGTGGGCTAAGATTACTTGCTTCATTTCTGCCCTGGTATACACAAACTGTGCTTTAAGGGTGCCGCACAAGTGACTAGATAGCTACAGGGAGAGAAAGTCAAACAGGTGTAAAGTGCAGCAAGACTTTAAGTTAAGCTGAAGGGATAAGGAGATGCTAGGAGAGCATCCCTGCTGTTCCCACTCTGTTACTGCCTAGATAAGGAGTTATATGTAAGGTTCTCTTGGCCTCTCCTGTGACATCTTCCTGGTCCTGAAAGTCTCTTCTGCATGTTCAGAGACTATCTAAGCCTGCTGCTTTCCTCTCCAACCTGAAATATTCACAGATTCCTTGCTAGGGGCACGCATCTTCTCAGGTTCCTCTACTTGAAGCAAATAATTTAGTGGTACTCTTTAGAGTGATCGCCAGCAAACTAGGCAAAGGAACTGACATGTAAAATGTAGTAATTTGTAGTAATTTGGGCTTGTAGTTGGCACATGTGTATATGGCCCTGGCAGCTAATAAATCCCAGCCAGGCTGATGAGCCTCTGACTCTTCTGTGTTCTGCAGGCAGTCAGCACCAGAGCAGGATCTGTCTCTCAGGTGCTCATCCTGCTCATAGTGCTCACACTGTCTTGGCTGACAGAGCAGGGAAATGCCAAGCTGCCAGAGATGGGATGTGTACTTCTGATCTCTCAGACAAACTTGAAACTTGTGTGTTCTGTACAACACAAGGCTAATGCTGCTGGTCAGTGAGAGAGAAGAAAGAACACAACCACATTCCCAAGAGCTGTCTTTGCTGGAAGCTTAGATGTGCTTGAGGAATTGCTATGACAGCAGTTGATGAGCAGGAGTTCCTTGCTGATTACCACTTTCTTTGCCAGTACATGACTGAGGCACCATGTATTCCCTTCCTAGCTACTACCCTAAAATTTCTATCCCCTTTCTAGTCCTGCAGCTACTCATTCCTCAGATGTGCCCATTCTCCAACACTGCCTTCCAGTTCTTCTCGGGCACGTTTTGTCACATCCATGTATTTCATGCATCAACCTTCTTCATCACGGACATCTTAAAACCATCTTTTATGGGGATTCCTAGTGCAAGGGCTTCTGTGCTGTGGCAAAAGGTTCTCCTCTGCATCCACCTGTATGCTGCCTGTAGGC
Organism: Picathartes gymnocephalus; assembly: GCA_013390045.1. NCBI lineage: Eukaryota > Metazoa > Chordata > Aves > Passeriformes > Picathartidae > Picathartes > Picathartes gymnocephalus. The sequence goes on from WEKY01038518.1 coordinate 2,335, forward strand.
TGCTGGACTAGTACCCTCTCTAGCAAGTCTTTTTACTTCCCCCTGTGACGTATGCACTCAGCATCCTTTAGACTCAAACCATTGTTGACATCTGAGACTAAGACTGGACCTGGCAATACCTATGTTCCATCAGCAGTTTAGAATATAAGGGGTCCATGCTGAATTTCATGACTCACTGGAAGGGTCTCAATAACCGTTTTGTGTCTCTGGTGTAAATAATTCTAGATTTATTCTAAATCAATGTGCCTTTCTGTGTTTCATCCATGTAGTAAGTAATAGAATGGATCTTGCCATCAAATTTTGGGAAGCTGCATTTTTAAAAATTTGTATTAAAACAATTTTTGCTAATACCTCTGGCAGTGATTCTCTAAGTGACCTAATCTACTCCTTTGCAACAGTCCTGGTAAGGACTCACTCAAAGGCTGCTTCTACCTCTTCTCAACTCAACTGAGCTGCAACTGAGCCTTAAGCCCGGAAAACGCCTGTCTTATTCCCTGACATACACTTTCTTCTATTTGGTATTATTACTCTGGTTCAAGTGTGATAATGTATATCTTTTATAACTAAGGCTGTAGGACTTGAGTTCATTCTATTACCATCCTACTGTGAGCTTTTCATGCTAGGTGTGAGTGAGCTTCCCATATATCACAAGTAATCTGACTTCAGCAAATAGAGTGCTTCCATGTGGATGGACATGGGTCATGAGAACACATGAAGGCACGATTCGCAGGCTGGCACTGCTAGCTCTGCATCTGTTTCTTGTGCTCTTGCCCAGTGAATTTGCCCTTTCCCTTTACAGCTGCTGTTGTGAGCCAGGAGATCACACTCTGAACACTGGCCTGTGTGAGCAGTGCAGGCGCATTCCCAGCCTGATGGCATCCACACGGCTGCTTAAAACTCATGTTTTATGCAGGAGCACAGTTATTACGTGTGTAAAGCCAGCTACAGCCCACATCCCCGTCTCTACAGTGGCATTTTCTCATAGTGGTTAATACCACAATCAGCTTTTTGCTTGCTGCTGTAATAAAGCTCAAATTTGGGAACAGACAGGCTGTTTCCCTCTGCTGATAACTGAGAATTGAAGGCATAGCCATCTGAATCCTATGATGATCTTTGGCCAGGTCTTAAAATATTTTCTGCTATTGCCATCCAATAAAATAACTGGATTATGCATAATTATACCGTGATGCTTGAGGGGGACACAGATTTGAAAGACAATATATAACTGCAAATGAAGTCACCCTTTACTGTGCACAAATACAAACACCGAAAAAATTGATGACTTTTCTTTCGAACAATTAGTTTGTTTAGCTGATGATCCACCCTGGGAAGCATTGCTTTCTCTGCATCCGCTCACCATTTGTGCATTCATAAAACAAACCACTAATTCTCAGCAACAGTGGAGAGGCAGAATAGTGGTTTCCTCTCTTACATTCTTCTTGAAGACACCATCCAAATGTGTTTTTTTTTTTTTTCCCCAAGTTCATGTGTTCTCAGTCGTACATCAATTGTGAATTAGAGCTGACTCCTTATAACCCCCGCAGTTTAAATCAGAGAATCGGGTCCGTTTTGCGGCAGATCCCGGGTGTTTGGGACGGATGTGACCCGGGCTGCAGAGCAGCTCTCGGACACTGTGTCCTCGCTGCTCTCCTCCGCTGGCCGCAGAGCGGTACTGCCTGCATCCCTGCTCCCACTCTCTGCTTACATCCCTATTTCTCCCAGTGCCCACTAGATGACGCCTCTGATTTTAACAGGAGCTCGTAACCGTGGGGCTGGGAGATTTCACAGCTTCGCTCTTAATATTCCACATTCTACGTCTGTGCGTGTGCGCGTGTGTCTGTGTCTGTGTACGTCTGAAGCAAAGAAGACTCGAGATCAAGTAAGATAGGAAAACATCTTCACTGGTGTGTGTTTTCAAGGACTCTGAGGGGGCAGAGAGATGTATTTTGTACTTTCACACCTTGTTGCTTCCTGGCTTGTGGAATACCAGCGGTAAAGAGACATTGTTAAATAACCTGCTGCAAATACAATACTGTTGACACGTGCAACCTGAGACCAAACTCAAAACGAACATTAAGAAACCAGCAACAACATCACCAAACAGGTACATTACAGGCACTCTGTGTTGTAGTGTATACCTTGTATATGCAGGAATAAAGGAAATGTACAACAGAGCTCTCAGTTGCCAAAGTCCTCTAGCTGCTGAAATGTCTCAAAAATGCCTGCACCAGAGCTAAGTCAATGCCTTAGTTAAAGAATAGCAAGGGACACTCCTTTTCCCCACCTGCCTTTTTAGCATAAATATAGTTGAATCTATAAAATCAAGACAGGATTTTGTTTTAAAGTTTCACAGGGCAGTTAAGACTAATGTTAAATGCAGACCATAAAAACAGATTGACTAGTCGTTGTTACTAGTTACAACAAGTTCATTTGTTTAAATTATCTTGATTGGTTTATAACAGGCAATTACAACTTCTTCCTCTAGGAGCAGGTACTCCTGCTTCATTTTGTTATTTCTGTTCTGCAAGTGACATTGTAAATGTGGGTGGGGAAAACTAAAAGTCTTATAGAGTAACATGTTCCTATGCTTGGGCAATATAGCCTTCAGTTTGCCAAAGGCTGAGGGTGAAATCCTGTCACTTGAAACTTGAACTGTGTGCCGACTATGGGAGAACTCTGCAGAAACGCAGCACAAATGAAGTGTGGCTGTTTTCTCTGACAGACCTGTGCCAGCCCCTGCAGTGCTGCAAAAAGAACAGAGAGGAAAGGTGGGTTCTAATCAGGACGAAGTAAGCGATCATGATAATAGATACAACAAGCAGTCACATATACCGTCATGCCAAAGACATTTTCTGAAAGCTACTTCTTTCCAATATATTAGGAGAAATTAAAACTCTTTACAGATTGAACTTCCATGGCTTTTCTTTTTTTATCCCTGGGACTCGTGGGACTGCCAGGTGATTCCTGCCCTGATTTCACTGTCGCTCCTTCTGAGAACTTCAGAGATGTCAGTTAGGACCACTGTTGGCCAGTAGCTGAAGGAGCAGCTGCGCTGTTTCATTACCTAGATGTCTTTTCTTTCTCATGTGTGTGAATCATACTAAAAATGCCTAGAGAGTTTTAGATTAACCCAGTTTCACCCTCTGTGCTACCAATTATTGCTGCTAATCAGCACTTCTATTGCTCTTCTGTAATGCACAAAACTGTTTCTTAATGTGAAAAGAGTAACAAGCAGGCAAATTGCCCTACATCTCTCCAAATGGCAGAAGTGTTCAAGACTTCCTTGTGCATTAGAAGAAGTAAGAATGGGCATATGTCCAGCATTTTTTCCTGTCCACAAATGCATCCAAGCAGCTTAGTTCACCGCATCACTTCATACCTTCTGAGTACTGTAAAATATCACAATACCCTTACACTCACAGTGTAGGCAGGCTCTGACTTGTGACTCCTCAGGTCTGTTTGAAAAACTTCACTCCTAAACAATGCTGTGTACCTTCCTCTGCAAAAATGCCTCAGTGATTCCAGGGATTCATAAAAGGGAGAAGGTGTCTAGACCTACGGCCTGAATTGCTTTTCTTTCCCCTTAGTTGGGTAGAAAAAAGATAGGAACGAATGTGATGTATTAACATCTACTCCTTTTGCTCACTGTCCTGGAACATGACATGGGCAAAGTAACACTCCAGTCTGCAGTTGTTAAAACATGCTTTCTAGTACATTGCTTGACAGAGCTTGCTTTCTTTGGTTAAACAAGACCTACAAGCAAGCCTGCTAGACATGATTTTCCCCATAATTATTTTTTTTACATTCTTCTGCAATAGCATTTGAAGTATTTTTGCCTCTGGCTAAAGAGACAAGTTGAATTTCTTGGTCTCAAGGTGGTGTCTAAAATACCGCTGGATAGTAATAAACCTGTTTTAAAAGTTGGAATTCAGTCATGCAACACAGGAAGCAAGTTGCATAGACTTTGTTTTGCTTCCAGTTCAGGGCCTGAGCACCCTGTGGCCACGTGCAGCCCACGGGTGATGTGGAGAAGCACTCCTTTTGCTTGCCAGGCATGAGAGATTTGGGTGCTGGGTTGAGTTTGAAGTGGAACAGGAGGTGAATTGCAGCTCTTCTTTGGGCCCGTTACTTGTCTTCTCATTGCCAAGCATGAGCAGGCCTGAGCATGAAAAGCCTGGTAAGGCTGTTGCACATAGGCCAAAGACGATGTATAAACTCTCTGCCAGATAGACCTTCATGGGGCTGTGGTGTGACTCCAGAGCTGTTTTGCTGCAGAAAATGGTGTTTTGTTGAACCAGACTTCTCTGAAAAAAGAATCAGCTCCAAGATGAAAGGACAGTGAGTTCTCATCATCATTTCTGTGACAAGTTGGTATGGGAAGGATTTCTGCTATGGAGTGGCATGAAAATGACTTCTTGTCTTCCTCCTTTCGGGGGCAGTCACACTTTTACTGATATGCTTGGTGGTTTAAATTTCCACAAGGAACGTGCTGCTCCTCTTCAGCAGGCCTGCTCATAGCACATAAGGGTGGTGAATCCCAAATGTGTAACGCTAATCAGTAAATTTGAGAGTCCATCTTGGAAGCACTGATTAGGAGACCTTGTACTTGGATGTTACTCAGACCATCTTCCAGATCATACCCACAAAACCTCTCCCAGAACTTGATGCTCTCTTTCCAATTTCACTGCATTCATGTCCATTCTCTCTTTGAACCTAGAAAGGAAAATAGGAGGAGTGCTCTTGTTTCATGTTGAATATGTTCTTATATGCTTAAGAAATCAACAGAAGCATTTGTATGCAAAAGTGTTGTTCACCACAGATAAGGAGCACGGGGAAATGAGTTGCATATCTGCTGCCTTCTGCAATGCCATTCAATCAGAAAGCATTTAAAGAGGCTCCAAAAACATTAGTTTGGTCAGAAATGTCAAACATGTCCCCTACCATATTTTTAAACAAATGTTATTTGTAAGAGAAGTGTAAAAGCTGCCCTCTAATGCACAGCAACTTGGATGGGGCAGAACCCTCCCACATCTGTTGCAAAGAACTCTGTTCCTTTTTTTGCTCATTATCAAGCCGCAAGACTCTACCTGTGCCTCACAAAGAGCAACTTTTGTAGTGTTTACACAGGTGGGCTAGGCAAGGGGGTGTGAAGGCTTTTGGCAGCTGTGCAAAAAGCTGATGTGAAGCTATGAGAGCATGTACATTTCTAAGGTTGAGTTAATTAAAACACACATTTTTGAAAGTGCAGTGAATTGAATACCATGCTTGCAAAAGATAAATATAATGCTAACACAACAGATCAGAGACTGCAGTCTGGTATTTGTTGCCTGAATATAGCTCAGAGTGGCTCTTTAAACTTTCCCACAGCATTTGCAGCCACTGAACCTCCACCATGGTCTGGAAGGATTACTTGTGGAGGGCGAGAGCTTAGCTCATTTCCTCTGCCCTTGCAGGCCTTGGTCTTTCTGGGGAGGCTGCTGCTTATGCGATAGCCTGAACAGCTGGTGTGTAACGGGAATATTCTTGAGGAATTCAAACTGGGGACTTAGATACAGAGGGGCTTCCTCCCCTGCAGGAATTATTAGAGCTGCAGTGGTAGGAACTGAATTTTTGGGGTTCTCTCTGAAAAGAGAAAAGAGAACTGCAACATGGAGGCAGGGAGGGAAGTATGGCACCTTATGAACGCCTTGAATCTCCTGGGCTACAGTGCTCGTGGGTCAAGGTGAGCAGAAGCTCAGTTATGGTGTCCCAGTGGAGGAGAAGTGGTGGCAAGCTGCATGCAAAGCTGGGCAAAAGGTTGTACTTGGTGAGCCTTGCTATCCTCCAGGATCAGCGGTGGGCACTGAAAGAGTTAATAATCACCATCACTCGCACTCAGGACATTTTTGAGCTTATTGTGTATCCCCCCATTCATGCACAAAGCAAAACACAGGGAATGAGGCAGACAGAGGGAAAATTGACCAGGGAGAAAGTGGCTGAAATGGAGATTTGCTTCTCAGAATGCAGAGCCAAATCCATGGACTGTATTCCTAGAGCTGCACGTGGTCCAGGGTGGCATTTCATGGTTGTTCTGCTTGTATCCTTCTCTGGCACAGATGAACACACAGTGAGCAGTAGCCATCCTGGTGACGCCCAGGGCTAATGCTCTCTGTTCTTTGCACAGAAAGAGTTTCTCTGAGGTAACCCAGGGCTGCTTTTTGTGAACTGGGCATCTAATGGAACATAGATTACTGTAATGTGTGAAGTACATACAGGCTGGGCACAGCTCCACCAAAGCTTGCAAGGACTCTGGAGAGAGATGCTTTTCTTGTCTACCCTAGTTTTGGGTCCCTGTAGATTTCAGTGCCTCAGGATCAGTCCTAGGGAATCCCTCTTCCCTGTTCAGTGGTGAGTGACAATGCCATTTGTCACCCTCAGCTGCCCTGCCGTGGGTTGGATATGTTCTTTCTCCACAAGATGTGGTCGTCACTGAGCTCTCTGGTTGAAGCAAATGCGCTGAGAAAGGAAGTCTGATTGAGCCAGCCAAAGCCGCAAGAGTGATCCATCTCAGGATCCCGGGGTAGGACTGAGGATTTCCTGGCCCTCAGCTCTGTGCTCCAGCTATGTACCCCAAGCTGTTGTAGTGCAACATACTTCTCAGAGAGGATGCTGAAGTGTTTTAGTGCATGACCAGGATGAAAAAATTTACTTTCCATACACGGCTTCGGGAGACAACAACCAAGTTTCTGGCCAAGCCTTCCCAGCACTGGCTTCTGAGACGGGTGGGCCGGAGAGTGGGAATCTCCTGTGGCATCCTGGTGCCTGCACCCCTGCCAGCTGGAAAGCTCTCACCTGGGGGCCGTGGCTGGGGTTGCCACGGCTGTCCCCTCTGCGGTGTTTGCCACAGGCACTCACTAACCATGTTTGGGCTGCTTAGTGTCAGGACCTTTATTGTGCCAGTTCTGCTACCTTTACAGACTGTGCTACTTAAGCTAACAAAAAGTTTGTAAGGGAATAGGATATGAAACACATAAATAAAAGTATCAGGTATCCCTAAAACATGTGTGGATTAAGCTGGTGAAAAGGTGAAATTTCTCTTCCCCATGAGTTAATGTCTATTTTTCTTGGAAACTGTACTATGAGGGCTGCCCCCCTTTTTGCTAAAGTGATAAAAGATACATTTTCTTATCTGAATGCAATGACATTTTAAAAGGCTCCCTTTGTTGTTTCTAAACCTCCATGTCAACAGTTATACCTCTTATACAATTTTCTTCATATTTACTTAATATAACTCTACATTGTGTTGATATAAAACTAGACAGCATACTTTTAACTTCTCAGTACTTTTGTTGGATGAAAATCTTTACAATGCCAGACTAATCTTTCAGGACGGACAGAATATTGGCATGGCATGACAATTTAAATCCACGTTGGAATATGTTTATCCATCACCTGGCATTACAATACTTATTTTTTTTACTTCTGGCTTCTAGACGCTGTAACTTTTGTTTCAAGCTGAGTATTTTTAAAGGTCAGGTGTCTCACTTCTAACTCTTCTTTACAAAGAGTTTTGAAACTGTTTATTCATAGATATCAGTAAGGTATTTCTCAAATGAAATAAGAAAAACCCTTTGAACATAACTTCTATTTTTCTAGCCTTTGTTATATTTCTCTGTTAATAATTTACTTGTGAATTTGAACAGAAAAAGTTTATTTTATGGCCGTAAGGATGAAAAATTAAATTGTTACTTTCTAGTAAATACAAAAGGAACTACCTTTTCAGAAAAAGAATCATTAATATTAACTGTATTTTGAGCAAAAGGGAGGGAGACATTGTGATGTGGGAAGAGAAACTAAATTGAAATTAAAATTAAAATTCCTCCAAAACAATTTTTTTCCCAGCAGTAACCATCAGCAGAAATTATGTCTGCAATTCTGCAAAACTATAGAGAACCTCGACCCTGATAGTGAGACCCTTCCTGCATTTATTAGAAGACAACAAACACATGACCTGCTTTGTTTCATTTAAAGCTTGTTTAGAAAATACTGTGCTTCCTGCTCTTCTGAGGCCATCTGAATACAGCGTTTGCTAATTGGATCTACCCGTCAGTTTAAAACTCCTTAGAATGGTTATAATGACTTGGCACCCCTTGTCACGATCAGCAGAGTGAATAAGCCATGGTCAGAAAAGGACAATTGATTTAGCCTGTGACTAAATGGAACAGAAGGAGCAACCATGAGTGGTAATGAATGTTATATGGAAGATGCAGAAGAAAAAAATCTGTGTGGATACCAGACTTAACTGAAGAGCTTACTCACCTTTTGTTCTCTACTTCTCCTGTGTTCTCATTCAGCTCCTGGAAAAAGAGCAGACATGCTGAGACCCTGTTACATTAGCTTGTGACAGAGCAAAGCCAGGAATTTGTTTTTTCCTCTTCCTTCACTGTGAAGACTCAAGGTGCTGAGAAATAACTTGGGTACTAGTTTTGAAGAAGCAACCCAGCTAAAAATCATCACCAAACAGAATTTTCCTCGGAAACTACAGATTCATGATCACACAGAGAAGAATATGGGCTGAAAATTCTCAAAATGGAAAATACTATGTTGCTATCAACAAGGGTGAATACTGAAACAAAAATTAAAAGGAGAATACAGTTCTTCCTTTACAATAGTACAAAGGAAGAAAGGGGCAAAATACAGCTGTTCAGGAAAGGTTATTAGATAAATTCCCATGCTATGAGCTGCCTAAAGATGAAGTCAGAGTGTTATTAGGATTTGTTTTGACAATAGACAGTATGAACTTTACTCACCAATATAATAATGGAAAACAATTTGTGTGTGTCACTTTTGCTTGCAGATTTTCAGGGATAAGTTCCTGCTGGATTAGTCTGCACTATGATTTCTGCTATCATTGTTGACTGAAAACAAACCAAAGCAAAGTTAAAATCCTGCTATTTACAGCCAGCCTGGAAAAACACTATCCAAAGCAGCTAATCCTGGTTTTGAGTGTCCAGTTAAAGCCTACATGTGAGCTGAACCGTAGACAGAAGAACCCACCTGCATATAACCCATACTTCCAAGTGGTAGTCCTCGACCTTCAGCTCTTTTAACTGAGAAATGGACTTAGTACAGTTCAATGTCTTTAATGCTTCAACATGCGGCATCCTTGCTTCTGGCTTAAGATATTTTAAGCACTAATCTTGGAAGTAGCCCAGGGAACTCCATTATATAAGTTTACATGAGCTGTCATTGTTTGATGAATGATATTTCAGAGGAAAATAAATTCTAGTCATGTGAGCAGAAAAAGAACGAAATGTTTCTGTTTTCTCATTGTCCTGGAGAAGTGCAGGAAAGGGTGTGTAAGGAAAGAGGTGGAAAACACCCAGAGAGGAAGGGAAAAGAGAACAGAGATGACTTAATATGATTTAAGGTCTTATTAAAAGAGTCCTCTGGAAATAAACCTTTCCAAAGTGCGAGCATCACAACTTGAGAGTGGAAGGACCTCTCAGGTCACAGAGCTCACCTCCCTGAAAAGTCACAGCCATGATTTAGGATGTATCAGACGTGCAGCCAGAAGTTAATCAGCAGCGAATAGTTCTCTATAGCCATACTAAGAAACCACTGCAGCCAATGTCTGTTATACTTAAGAGTGCTCACTGTTGCAAGAGCGACCTGAACAACCTCAGCCTTCCCGTGTTGTCAGCTTTGAAGGGTGTTTAACAGGTCATTCATTGCAGCACTGGATTAGTGGAGGATGAAAAATGTAACATTTCAGTTCTCTCCCAGCAGCAAGCAGCTGATGCCGTGGCATGTTAAACGTGTTTATTCAAGCAAACTCTGTTCCTTTTGCTGAATAAGTGCAAGTTCATCTCCGCTACATATAAATGTTGCTGGCATACTGACGGCTGTGAAAGAACTGTGTATTGTTGTCTGGGACTGAATGGCTGTTTAACAGAGTGATGAAAACAGAGCTGTGGAAAAGTTCTTAGAGGTAATGGATTTTCAGTAGCCATTCGTGAGTTCTCCTTTCTAGCTGCTCAAGTTACACAGGGAGTGACATTTACATTAGCGATCAGCAAGGTGACCACCCATCTAAAACCTTATTCATCTGGGATCTTTCGAACGGCACACCCAGGTATGCTGTGATAGTTCAGCGGGAGCCTTGACTTGCTGTGAGGCTTTTAATCACTCATTACAAAGGGGTTTTGAAGGTAGGAGGTTCTGTGACTTCTCTGCATGCTGCACAAAGCAGGCTGTGGCTAACTCAGTGTTCCAGGTGCAAGCAGGAAACAAACTCATTCCACCAGTTGGACTCAGTAAAGCAAAGGCTATTCCAGGTCTGGCAAATAGAGTTTTTTTTTCTCTTCTCTTACTTTTGCCTGGTTTGTGCAATGGTTGTGGTTTCAGAGTGGTATAATAATGATTTTGATCCAAGGTAGCAATATTTATTCATACCTTCCTCAAAAGTTGCTCCAAAGTACATCTCAGAAAGAAAAGGTGTTTTTGCAAGCAGTTTTAATATGTTACTGACTATTTAAAAATTGTTAATTCCAAAATCCCAAGTAAATTACACTTGATTTTTTACAACCACCTTTATTTATTTACCCAATTCCTGTTCAGTCAGTAATTCTGTCTATCATCAGTGACTTTGCAAATATTGCAGTTAACTCCATCTGTGGTGCCCATCACCTGTAGGCCACTGGAAATACACAATTTACAGCTCCTTTGCAGTGCCTGTTGTCTATGTCTAGTCCATGGGGATCTCCTGGAAATTATACCTCAGATACACTGCATCTGTATAAAGTACCTGGATGACCAGTTATTTGTGTGTTGCTAATGGAAAATACAATCATTATTTTTTCAATTTGGAAAATCTCCCTTGAGATAAGTATTTTAACAATAGTTCTCATTGCATTTTATAGAAAGGAACAACTATAGTGGCAGCAAATTTAGAGATAGCTCCTGTGATGGCATTGACACTTTAATCTTTTCTGCCTCACTGGTGTTGATGAAATATTGAAATGGTGGTGATGAGATGGAGAACTATGCTCTTTGAAGTCTGGTGTCACTGGGATTGCTTTGCTTGCCCTTTCATTTTAAAATGGGAAGAAAAAACCCCACCAGGACTATGATTTATTCTGCCTATGCTTGCTAATAGGAAGACAAGCCCTTGGTATTGATAGAACTTCTTGTGCATGTGAAAATTTGGATTCTCATGTCCCCATAAGAATGTCAAACACCCAGAAACTGCAGACCTGTACCCAGTATCAAATGAATTATATTTGTAGTAAAACTCACAAACTTCAGTGGCATGACAGGAAAGACCTTGATAACTGTGCGCCAATCAGGAATCACTACATAAATGAGCTGCAATAATACATGCCTTGGAACTTTTGCCAAGTGTCTTGATTCCAGACAGAGCAGGGTTAATTTTTGCAGCAGCCAGGAAGAGTGTGGTTAGGACCCACAGATTTTTCTATACCACATCACATCATTGCTAGGGACAGCAGGAAGGGAGTCTCTTCCAAAGGAGAAGGGTTTCTTTCCGGTCAAGGAAACATGATGGAAGGAGAAATGGGGTTACACTGATTCCAAGCTGGAAGAAGCAGTTGGATAACACTGGTTTCAATCCAGAGGCAGAGGTTGAATAATGCCATTTCCAAGCTGTATGGAGCAGTGGGGATGGCATGGCTGTGGTCAGGTCAAGCTCTGCAGGGAGCATTTTGCAAGTGAATCACTCTCTCTTTTGTACACTTTGTTAGGAATATTGCTGTTTTCAGTGTTTGTTTCCTCATCTCATTGCTGTTTCCAGTAAATTGCTCTTACCGAAACCCATGGTCTTTACCTATTGTGCCTCCAGTTCTCTCCTACCCCTCTGCAGGAGGAGGGGGAGCAGCATGCTTCGGAGAGTCTCAGGGCAAGCACTAAACTGAGGACTACCCCTTCTAAACCATGACACCGAGCTTTGCCTGAGCGGTGCTCATGGTGCTGAAAGCCTCCTGACAGAAGGTGTGCAGGATGGCTGGTGCCCTGGACTGACCCCAGAGCAAAGAAGAGGGAAAGGAAGGAAGACCAAGGACCTGCATGGCTTTGACAGCAGGAGCTGTGACAACTTGCCAGGCATGCTCCAGACAGGTCATCCTTTCTTCTCCAAAACATGGACAAAAATTGGACAGCATCCAGCAGCAGCACTAAGGAACTCAACTTCTTGTCAGCCAGTTTCCTGACCAGAAAGAAAAGCAAATGGTTCCTTGAAGGAAACAAATTGCTTTCCTAACTTGGCATCCCTTCAGACTCCCAGACCTTCAATATAACATCTCTGGAAGCAGACCAAGTGGCAACACAGACTATGCTAAGGAAAGGCAAATCCCATCCCTAAGCAGAGATTTTGGTCCCTGAAGTGAGAAGTGCCAGCATATTCATGGAGTCCATAGTGACAACATCCCAGTGCGTACTGGCTCTGGGTGTCACACAGGTGTAATAATGAAGGGCATCGACATTAACTTCTGAGGGAAAATTCTGTTTAAGTAGGTTGGCTCATTAAGGAATTATTATCTTAATTTTGGTTGGTTTCTAATTTCTCTATAGCTTGAAATGACCCAGGTTTCTTTTCCTTTTTTTTTTTTTTTTTTTTTTTTTTTTTTTTTTAGGTAGACGCTCATTTGTTCTGCCCAAACACTTCATTTTGCAAGAAAAAGAAGGCCTGATCAAACTTGCCTCGGTAGATGTCTGACTCACTTCTGTTGGGCTTTTTCCACTTCGGCAAAAGGCTTCAAAACCCTTTTGCACACTAGGCATGAAAAGAGCTGGTGAGGTGTTTAATATGAGAGACAGTTCGTTGCAGGGCAACAAGGTGGTGAGAAGGAATCTGTGTGTTTAAGGAAGACCAGAATGGTAGAACTGATACACTGAAAGTGATACTTTTATGCTGAATTTCTTTCAAAACTAATGAGTTGGGTAACTCTTTCTGTTGTAACTGTTTAAATATTTGAATTCTTCAAGGCTTTTTGGTGTTCAGACATGGAGTAGGAACAATAGAGATGAGGAAGTAACATTAGCAAATGTTTTTCTCAGACTTTGATTCTGTCACAAAAAAGCTCATAAATGATCTATGGTCCATTGAACCATTTCCAATACTACTTGTAACTTTTAATGACTGTGAAGTGTACTCCATGGGCTTCAAAACGAAAATTGCTGAATAGAAAATTCTTTGATTTGGAAGGGAAAGAAAGTAATAATTCCACAGGGAGTCTCAATAAACTGAAGAGAGACAATAGAGAGGGAGGATTGTACCACTGTTTGTATAGCTGAATGTATATCATTTTTTTCAGATGTATTGACTTTATTTCCAGTCTGGAATAGCTTACCTTTTAGAACATTAGTATAACAAATGTACAAATTTATACCTTCACTAAAGATCTCTTTCCATATAAAGTGCCTCAAAAAAAAAAAAAAAAAAAGGAGTATTTAGTATTTTATCATTCAATATTAATACTTGACAATTATCTTTCATAAGCGGCATTCAGATAAATAAGCAATATATTACAAGTAGAGTCTCCATGGGAGAGAAAATGGTTAAAGTCTATACTGAAAAAGACTTTTCTGATGACAAGGGATTAAGTGATTCCATCTAAAAGATTTCTTAGCCTTGGCCCTGGACATGATACCACAAAAGATCAGTCTGCATCTGGAGGGCTTTTTTCCTCCCTCTACTCTTGCATTGAAGCAGAACCTTGTCAATGCATGAGTTTGCATCATTTACATGAGTGTTTGGTTTCCTGAAACAAAACAGAAGAGAGTGATGTCAATGGGAGAGCAAGGGATGAGTGGTGAAGGTAAGGCATGGCTTCTATGGGATTTGCTGAAACAAATGCAAGCAAGAAAGAGACAGCTTGCTTACACCATGTGGCAGAACCATGTGTTTTTGTTCCTGCCCTGTCACCTGGTGATCATGTATCTTTATTAGTCCTTTGAGATCAAATTGTACTTGGCACGTCACTGAGAGTGTATGGATGCAGGTTCTACTTGATAGTAAGTATTCTGCCCTTGTTCTATTTACTTTTCAGAACGAGAAGAAAGAACATACGCTGCTCTAAAAAAACACTTTCCACGACTCAGTATAATATGTGCTAGTGAAATCCTGTACTAATGATCATAAAATTTTTCTGTACTGTCCCTCTCAAGGCTGACATTTTTTGCTTGCATAAATTCCCATCACTCTTTTAAAGGAAAAACCTTTTACCCCACTGACCTTAAAACCTGGTCTTTAGAACAGCCATTGGTAGTGCTGCTCTGTTTTTCTGCTAGGTCTGTTCTTAATTTCCAATATTCCACTTGTGACTGACTATTCAAGGATATGATCCAAGCAGAACTCCAAGAAGTTACCACCCAACAGCTAAGGCACTGTAGTGTCCATGGACATGTTCCTAGTTTGCCCCTCTTGCAATTTAATTGGACATAACCTGCGCTGCCTCCATTGCTTCTTACTTGTGATGTGCTGTTCCACCACAGGCAGAATCTTCCTGATGTCCTTCAACTCCTTTGACCTCAGCTAGTAATATGTCAGGGCGATCCAGAAAGTTCCACTGATAATCAATGATAACTTGCACTTGATTTCTTTTCCATTTGGGGGCACACAGTTACAGTTTCGAGCCTTAATTGCCAAGGTGCCCTTGTGAAACAGGCGGGCACAACCATGTGTTACACATACCAGCTAGGTAAGTAAATGACACGTGTGTCATAGTGGCACACATTGTAGCTGGGCAAACACTGTGAAAAATCCCTTCTACCATGAGGTATTCAACTGCTAAATTCTTTGGCTTTATCCATGCAAAATTTGTTTCTTTCTACATGAATTTTTTTCTTTCCAGGGATATTCTACTCATCAAATTTTATTGGCACAGGTGTAAGTGCGGGGAAAACTGTGCATGTATATGTTCACTGAGACTGAATTTTCAGTGAGTAAAAGTACTTGTGTGAGTTGTAGGTGCTGGACCATTCAGCTCCTAAGATCCTCAAGAGTGTTTGCCTGGTGCCTTGTATGTTTCAGGGGAAGGCAATATTTACAAAAGTAGAGCAGAGCCAGTCTTTTAGCTCCTTGGTACTTTGATTAGTGCATGCCAATATGATCCTGAAAAACAAAAAGGTTGTCAGGCTACTAGGCCTGCAAGTCGTCTTATATCTCAAATTGTTTCTGCTCTAGTCAAATCAAAAGGGTAAGAAAAGGCATGAGAGAACTCCTTGAACTTGTGGTAACTCCTGCTAGTATCCAGCGGTGCCACTTGGAAGTGTTTATTTTGTGGTATGTGCTTCTCTCCCTGGAAGCTTGTCAAGTGGCAAAGTGGGATCTTTGCTTTCTAGTATATTTTGGGTGATAAAATTAAACAGTGTCACTCACTTCTCTTAATGAACATTATTATAATGAACAGTTTTTCCAAGACAGAATTTTGATGGTAAGCTACATTGTCCATCAGTTTAAAAAGATACAGGTTTAAAAGCTTGTGATTTTGCTTTAAAACTGTGTAAGAATGGCAGCCCTTCAAAAACATTAAAGTAAAACCTAATGCAGCTGTAGGTTGCTTTATTTGAAAAATGATTTGCTCTTTTTTACTTTAAACCACAGCCTAGTCCTCTTCCATGACACATTTTTTTTTGTGATGTAAAGATGCCATATTGCTTCATGCATGAAAGTCCCTGATACTGTAGCTAAAATCTAGGGTATTGGCTTGGACTTTCTCTGCCATAATTGATTTATTGCCTTAGGTGAGAAACCACATGGAACAGCCTCTAAGCATAATTATGACCGATTGTACCTGCACTCCTCAAAGCAAATGCTACCAAAATCTCAACTCAGCATAATTCTACTCTCTGTGGCACCTGAAAAGAATAAATCACTGAACAACTCCATGGAAAGAATTTTATTTCTTAGAGGAAAGCAACGTTTTTCATAAACTGCTCCACAGTTCAAGCAAATAAGGGAGCCAAGAAATTAAAGAGCCCATGTGAGGTGGTGGGCTTGAGCTATGCTATTTGATTTGTCTCACTGTGGTCACACCTCAGTTGCTCAGAGGAGCCTTTGGAAGTGTAACAGGACCCTTCATTGTGGTGTAAAATCTATTGTGTTGAAACAGAGAAGATATATCAAAAGGTAATTTTTCCTCTACTTTTTTCAAAAAAATTTATTTTAAGAAATGTTCTGAATTGCAAGGCAACTAATTTTGTTTCCTAAGCAAAATCTGTATCCTTATGTGCCTTTTGAGACAGTGGTAGTTGTATTTTCTAAGGATGTTTCCCTAGATTGAAAATGTAGCTTATATTTGCTTACATTTAACTGCAAAATTCACTGTGTTGTTTTATTAAATTTGTTTGAAAGTAAATAAGAAGCACATATTGCAGTTAAATACTATTTGTTAAAGATGTCATTAAATTTTTAAAAAAAATATTTCCTGGGGAAAATTCTTTCTAGTTAAACTCAAATCTTCCTCAAAATAATTGTTATCTTGAAGAAATAAAGCATAATCTACTTCCAAAATACCGGTTTTTTCCTTAATTTTTGGTACCTGGAAAAACACCTTTTTGAAAAAAATGAAAATATTGAAAAAAGTCCAGGCAGATGTAATTTTTCTGGGGGGGGCGGGGCAGAGTGGGGAGGGTATAAGGAATAATAGACTTTTACGAACAGCTGTGTTTCTTACAGACCTACCATAATAAATCAGCATTTGTCAGTAACCAAAGAAAAAAAATATATCAGGTATCAGACATATTCTAGTTTCAAGCTTCCATGGGATTATTACAAACAACAGCAAGCAAAAATGTAGCCAAAATGTATTAAAATATCTGAGGACCTTTCTTAAGGGAAAAGTAAACTCTGCCCTTCTCTTTGCAGTTTGCTTCCCACGCTTGGCCAAGGCAAACTCACAAAAGTGTTGTTAGGCTGCTCTGGTTGCACCGCCAGGCGGTGTGCACGGATCCAGGGCTCCTGGGGCCAGGGAGAGCACTGGGGGTGTTTGAGTGGGAGTTCATGGAGGAGCACAGAGCTGAGGGTGGGCTTGGCTGGCCCAAGCCTGGCACGGCCTGTGTGCAGTGCTGTGCTTGCCCAGCTCAGGAAGGCTGTGACGGAGTGGTCTCTGTTTCCCTGGTTTTCCCTTGCCTCTCCGGAGACCTGCAACAGCTTTTGCCTGGCCCTACAAATTGCAAGCCAGCTCCATCTTCTGCAGCGCTTCACCTGCATTTTGCTGCCAGCAACTGTCTTTGTGTCAGTAAAGATGCCTGGATATATTGTTCCAAATTTTTGGCTGGATATTGCCAGATGGTTCAATTTTTGCTCAGAAAATGATAAGATGCTTTTGCTTTATAGTTCTTCAGAGATCTTACAGCATTGCTCTGAGCCACTCCTACATTTCTGCTGACACCTTCAGCACACAGGTGTATCACAAGGACTTCACACTGGCTGCACATTATAAAGACGTGTGTAAATTAGAGACTCGTGTTTTCCAGCAGAAAATGTGGTAAAAAAAACCCCAGTCTAAATGATGCAATAGATATTTCTCAGGTAGACACACAAAGAGGGAATGTATTTAGCCTGAAGTTAATTTTAGCTACATCAGCTAACAGAAAAAAATTAGTTTTTCTTCTGAACTCTCTCTCAATCTTTTCTAATTTGGAGGTGGTTTCCTGTTGTGGTGTTTTTGTTTGGAAAGAAGGAGAATAGAAAATTTCTAGATTTCAAGATTGAGTTTTGTATGTGAGTGCCCTCCATTGCCATTGAAAGCCTGGACAATGCCTGGCATGGCTTGGCATAGTGAAGTCTAGGTTTTGTTGTACTGGCTGCATGAGGTTGACTTTATCTGCTACACAGAAGTAGTCCAGGTTTGCTTCTTAACAGTACTTTCAAGCATGTACCTAACATCTTCTGATTCTAATCCAAGGTCCCAGAAGTTGTTTTGCTGGAGTGTTTACATAGCGTAGAAAGGAATGGGACTGAAGTTATTACATTTTCAGATCTGAGTGGGAATGTATATACACCTGATGCATTGTCTTTTGTCTCCTGTTCCTCAATGTGTATATAACTTAATGAGCCAAGGCTCAATCTCCTGTAATGATCATAGAATCATAGAATGGCTTGGTTTGGAAAGGATCTTAAAAAGACTCACCCCCTCTGCCCTGCCTGGGCAAGAACACCCTTCACTAGACCAGGTTGCTCAGAAATCCATCCGGAAAAAAAACATTGTCAAGAATTGCTGCAGGAAACCATCGAGCAGCCGAGCCTCGTGCTTTTCTTTCACAAGTAATCCCTGTCAGAAGTGTAATACCAGATTGTTGTCCTTGTGAGGCAACCACTGTAGGGCCCAGTTGGCAGTGGCCTGCTGCACAGCCCAGCAGAAAAACCACCAAAATAATTTCCCATAAACTCTAGCTGAACCTAGTAAAATATGGGCCACTCTGCATGCTGCAGTAAATGAATGTGACCTCCATTTGTCTTTCATACTATAAATATTTTCTGTGGTTTTAGGCATTCATTGCTTCCTTTTGCTGTCAAGGAAATGAAGGAAATACATTTCAGTAGCACTTTACAGAATGTACTTACCTTCAGTCATTGCTGTAAATGTGCGGTGATCGTATTTTCCCTGTGCAAAATAAATCAGAACGTTTTGCCAGTTAGCTCACTCAAGTCTCAGCTGAAGTTATGACTCGTGTCAGTTTTTCCGTGTTAGTAAACTTCTTTGCTACATCACATTTTTAATGCATTTGACTATTTCACAGTTACAGTTAATGATGTGTTGGAATAAAATCAAGGTCTTCTGAGTATCATTTTTCATGTTTTCTTTAGAACAGCATGGCTCCCATAAATAATAGTGGGATTTGTAGAGTGGCCCACCTTTCAGTGCCTAAAGTCCTGAACAGAGGAATGGACGCAGGATTAGAGGTGTCAGTCATTGGCGTACAAAGACAAAATAAAAAAATGAAACATGATTGTATGGCACCTAGGGAGAACAAGAAGAAAAACAATAAGGAAAGACTGGAGAACCAGCAAGTGGGAGATAGCTTAAAAGTCAAGCATATCCAGAGGGACAGTCTTTAAATTGGAAATGGGTGAAAGAAGACCACAGGAAGGCATGAGCGTGCCTAGTAATCTGTTGCAGTAGAAGCAAGGCTAGCTGCAGGTCTCAGGCACTGCACAGGTATGTAGAAACAAGCCCACTCGCTCACAGGTTCTGGGGATTACTCCAGGCCTTTGGTCCCTTAATTTTCTGGGATGGCACTAAGAAAACAAACACTAAAGCATCAAGGCCTCATTAGGACTACTTGGCAAGCATAGAGCCTTTAGTGGTATCTGTGACTTTCAAAGCTGAGATTGATGCCAAAGGCAAGCTCTAATACCCCTGGCTAGCTGACCTTAAGGTTGCTTGCCTGCTATTGACCCTTTACAACCCCTAGAGATTCAGGGGTTGCTTGCAGCCTTGGGTCTTGGGAAGATCTGTGGCTTCAGGTCTCTAATTGACATGGAGGATGCCAGGGGACAGCCTTGCTGAGACTCCCGGCTTAGCAGTTATTGTTGCACTGGGTCCATGCAGAGAATGTACATGTCAGCCAGGCCAGTGTCACCATATGGTAGTCTGCATAAGGCCTAAATTTCTGCCATGTATTGTTTTGGTTCCTAGTTCTTCTGTTCACCTTTTTGTCCTTGCTCCCTCTTTTAAGTCTGTCATCATCCCTTTCTCCATCTGAGAGCACCATTTCATCCTCCTCTCTCTCTCTTCTGCCTCTGTCACAGCTTGCTTTCAGCATGCTACAGCCACAAATCCTTTCTTTAATCTTTCATTTTTCAACCACCAGAAAATGTCAGCCATGCAATGCCTTGATTCTTCCCCAGCCTGTCTGGCTCTGGGAGAGAGCCTCATCAGCTTTGCTGATGTGCAGAGTTTTCCTTGCTCCCTCCCATGGCCCCACGGGGATCAGCCCTCCCACCCCAGTCATGCTGCCAGCCGTGCTGCAGAGAGCCTGGGCAGGAGTCCCTAACTTGTGCTACTTTCCTGGCTCGTCTGCCATGGTGAGTACTGCTGTGTAGAAGTACAAAGCACATGATGACAGTGACAGCGCTGGTGAGGGAGTGGCTGGTGAAAAAGCACCCAGGTGAAAACCACTCCCTTATCGCACGGCTGCAGTGAAGCCTTGAACCAGAAAATACATGGTGAACTGGCTAATTTGAATGCAACTGGTTTAAGTGGGTTTAGATTTCAACTAAAAATACTCACTTAGTCGCGGCCACAATCCTTCATATTGTGTCTGTAGAGTTTATGGAAACACAAAGTTAATTGCTTGTGTGTTTCCAGAACTTCTATGGTATTTAATTTAAGATAACATATGAGGAAGTGTGTTTGCAGTTGAACTTAAGTTCTTTTTTACCTCCCCAGTTTATAGTACACAAATGTTATTTTTACAACAAATTCTTCCTGGTCACTACACAGTAACTGACAGATCTGATGCAGACTGAACACAGAGGTTGCTCCTCTTGACGTCAGTCGCTCTCCTAGCTGGCACACTGCTCTGGTAGCCTTGCTAGTAGCACTACAACTGTTCTGAGGGAAAGCAGAAGGCTCCATTGCCTGGGGCTACTGCTTTGACATCATTATCAGTAACACATAGTTGCTGATACACATATTAAAGAAAAGCATGGCCATAACCAATCAAAACAGAGACACTTAGGTGCTAGCGAATTTTGGAAACACTGTGCAGAATGCTCTGATTTAAATATAATGAGTCTACAAAAGTGACAGCCCTGATTCACCTCTCTGAACTAATAATATCAGTGTTGCCAAGACCATGGTATGATTTTGATTGTTTTAAAAATGTACCATATCAATGATGAAAGTGAATAGTCTGACAGTGTAGCTAACTTGTGCAGTGAAAAATAACTAATAACTAAAAAACTGTAGCTAACTTGTGCTGTGAAAATAACCCCAACCAAAGCCCCAAACTTGGAAAGAGTCAAGAAAGAGAAGCAATATTTGTGCCTGATCTTGAAAAAAAGGAGATTAAATGAGATGAGCTTAGGTCAATCTGATTATTTGATGAAGTCTGGCCCAAGACTGTTAGGCTGTAAGACTGCCTAGGAAGAGTGAAAAGTAACACCTTAGAGGTGGGGTATCCCAGAAAAGTTAATGCAAACCTTCTAACATGACCTAAGAATTACTTGTTTACCCTTCTGCACAAGTAACACCTAAGATGATGGTGATATGCATTAGCTGTACCTCTGCCTGTGTTTCTTGTCAAGAAGGATCACGCTTTTTTAATTTGTAGGTTACCCAGAGAATTGATGAAATCTCTGTCACTGGAGATACAGCAAACTTGGTAGGGCCAAGCAGTCTGACTTCACTTCAAAACTGGTCGCGTTTTGAGCAGAGAATCAGATCACAAGCATCCAGGGTCCCATCCAATCTATATTATTCCATTTCTATATATATTGGCCCTACCCACTTTCTGATGTAGGATTTCAAGAATAAAAACAAACAAACAAACAAACATGTAAGTCCACATTAAAAATAGCATGGGACTTTTCTTAGAATTATTTTTAATATGTTGAATTATTTATTTGTTTCTATCGTGGAAAATTTCAAAGCACAGTTCTGTCTGGCTTCTATGACACTGAGATTTTTTATTTCAAAAATATAAACTATGAATTAGCCGGTTTGTAAATTAGGTAAGAATTCATAACAGAGATGAAATACATATTGTTGATTATTTGTTTGTATTGATTATCTGTTTTAAAACAGATGTATGGTAATATAAAATGCTTGGTTCTTCCCCTTTGCACTGGTGCATGAAGCAGAAAAGCAGTAGCTGAATTTATTGACATAGTACTTCTGTCCATGCAGTACCTTAAAAAATCTGGAAGGAGTGTCTTCAGTCAGGAGAGGAAAAGGAGGCATTAGGTTTTTCATTGGTACAATCCCTAGAGCATACCTTGACAATCACTTTCTTGCCTATTGGACAGAAGATATTGAAGGCCAAGGAGCCTTCTCACAGAGATCTGTAACAATGCTTAAGTAGTTTATTGATAGTGATTGGAACTGAACTCTTGCTTTTTCACAGAAGTCTCTGCTGTGAGTCTTCAAAAGGTAATATTCTTTTGTTTTCTTCCTGTATATATGCTAAAGGAACCCATATGTGTCAAGCCCTGTATTTTCCAACTTCCCTTAAACATAGGCCTTGAGGAGTATGAACCTGCTATGTGATGGAAAATTTAAAATGCCTTGAAACTTTTGGGGTTGCTGTTTGAGTATTCCTTTTAACCTATTCATCTGCAGTTGTCTCCTCTTCTTTGATATGCCTGACCAACAATTATTCTCAGTAATGCTGGTTAATCACTCTTTAACACCAAGCTTCCCAAAATGGAAACAGTTTAGCTTTAAAAGTATCCTATATAAACCATCAGTTCTGTCTTGAATTTCTTCTGTTTTGTCCATCACCCCCTTCTATAGGTTGGATCCGAATGATATTGCTTGGGATGGGTGCAGCTCTCATTACAGACTTTTCACTCCTGGTTTCTCCATTTTCATGTAGAGTTTATAAACCTGTGCATTTGCAGCCTGGGGGTGTTATAAATCCCCTGCCCCAAGCAGAACCAGAAAGTAGTTCAGCTCTATGGTTTCACAGGAAATTACAAAGCTAACATTAAGAGCACGTACTTCTCTTAAAGAGGTCAACGGCAAGTTATGACTGCTGATGGTATTGGAAATAGCAGATAAAATGCACTTCATGTTATGAAGAAGACAAACAGCAAGCATAATGCAAGTGAAGACAGATAGCCTTTTCTTCACCAAAGTATCTATTACCTCTGGACCGAATACTTAAGAAAACTTTAAATCTAACCTATGGTCTCATATTACCTTTAAAAGGAAAAATAAACTCTGTAAAGTAACATAAAACAGTCTCTAATCAAAACTATTTTATCACAGTCAAACAACTCAAAGTGGTTAACAAAAGCATTTCATTTCACTTAATGATGACAAGTAGAAAGTTCAGGTTTGTTCTTGGACGGGTAGGAGGTAACTAACAAAACCCACAGGTGACAAAGAATGTTTGTCAGACACAAACTGGGAACTGTTTTATGAAGTGTTCCAAGCAGAACCTTAATCATTTGACTCATTGCTTAGCCCTGAGGACTTTGTTTTGCCCAAGCATATTTTCCAATACACGTTTAAAGTCAGAATTTTGTTTAACTTTTAACCTCGACACAAACAATCTGTACTACAACTGTTCCAGTAAGTGCCTGAAGAGATCTCTGGAGACTGGTTGCCCTCAGCGGGAACAGCATTCTCCATTTTCTGCAATGTATAAAAAAGAAAGAGAAGAAGCCAAGAAAATGCAACATTTAGTCTTTAGTCTGTTTCCCACATAGTTTGTCTTGTTAAGCACTTCCTCTGAAGAGAGTTTTCATGTTACCACATGTATTATCTTCTGCCTCCTCTTTCAGGAAGCTGTCTATCATAGCAGCCTTTTGCCACATTCATTTGAGACAGTAAAATTTACTACAACATCCATGGGCTTCTAACCTCATTAACATTTTATTTGTGCTCCTTACATCTGATGCCATCGGTCAAATAAGGCTAAATATTCCAAAATCATATTTCTTCCTCACTCACCACTCCCTCACCTTATTTATTTGTGAGTTAATTTATTTTCCCTGTATTTTCCACCTTCTGTGCCAAAGGTATGGGTGATGTAATGGGTACTAGTCTTGTGGTGACAGCAGGTTGTCATCACAAAGTATTTTTTCTGCACCTGTGGTTTCATGACAGCCTATCCTAATAGATTCTGCTTTCTTATCAGCTAGGGTTCTGCTGAGTGTGTTTCACAATGGTACTCATCTCTCCATCCTATGTGTTGATGGTCAGGATTTAGCACTGGGGACAGGGAATTCATTGTAATGTCACATTAAGACACAGTGATCTATCATTGTAGTGCTGTGATTCATGTATTTGCAGATAGTCCTGCAAAATTCACCCATAAAAGGACATCCAAGTTTTACTTCTGGGAAGACTTCAGCTCATTTTCAAAACATTCTTTGGCTCTGCATATTTGTTTGTCGCTGTCTGTGTTCTCGTTTGGGCCAGAACAGAGTTAATTTTTCCACATTATCCGTGAGAGGGTGGAGCCTAGAGCCACGTGGGTGTGTCTACGTTGTTATTCTATACCATGCCCATCACATCACTGCTGGGGGTATGGAATTGAGGGACTCCCACTGTGGAGGAGAAGACTCTGTGGTTTCTGGCTGTGAGGAAATGTGGTAGGCGTAGGGTTCATCCACCATTTTCCATTGTCTCAGGCTGGTGATGCAAATCACCTTCTCCTTTGTACACTGTTTTTATTACTATTGTTGCTGTTACTGTTTGATTTTTCATCTCATTGCTGTTTCCAGTAAATTGCTCTTATCTCAACCGATAATCAAATAATTCACCTTTTGTGTCTCCCACTGGAGCAGTGAGGGTAATGGTTTGTGGTGTTCTTTTCAGTGGAAGTACTAAACTGGAGAATACTGGTACTAAACTGTGACAGTCTGATATTTCTTCTGACTTATTTTGGCCCTTAAATGTCTGCAGGGTGGTAAAAATGGAATGTAGATGGAGCCTTTCTCTGCTGCACTGCACAAACTGTCCTCAGGTAAAAGATGTCTTCCTTGCCTTGATTCCTGTGCTACTGAGTGGTTCCGTGCTTTCTGTCTGTAACCAGCATAGGCTATTGTCACTGGCCAGCAGTCCGAATAACTGTTCTGTTAAAAGGATGCAGTCTGTGATGGTAGAGGTCTTTCCAATGTCAGACAATGCCTGTCATTGCTGCTCTATATTCCCACTGTCTCCATCTATAGCTTAACTTATCTGTCTCAACATTTTCCCTCACAGGTCCATTTTTAATCCATATAGAGGACCTATGGTTTTCCAGTTTGATGTATTCTTGTGGAAGTCCAAATATCATGAGTTAAGAGCTTTTATACAGAATGATATGCTTATTTATCTTCTATATAGGGATGCTGCCCTATATGCTCACCTCTGCAGGTGTGATACGCTTGTGAACCAGGCAAGGAATCCTCTAGTATCTGCCCATTCCAAAAAAAAGTGAAATGATAGAGTTGCATATTTGCAAATCTTTGCCTCATACAAGTTTGTCCACAGATTCTTGCTAGCCCATTGTTTACATCCTTTGTCTTTTATTTATGTATTTCCTTCTGCAGAGTTACAGGGACCCATTCCCTTTGTGATTTCTACTCCTCTCTGTACTGTTATTCTTGTGAATTAGGGGAGTGCCAGCTTTGCTTAGGCTTAGAAGTTTGGTATAAGTAATAGAAACACTCTAGTCTGATCTAGAGTTCCTTGCTGCATGCAGAGAAGTCTGCTGTAGCACTGTCCTTGGAACAGCTGTATCCTTTGTTCTTCCTCCAGAAGAAGAGTTGGGTCCTGTGGAATTTGCTTGTTGCAGAAGTCAGTCATTTTTATACAGTTCGATGATGCACAGGCCTATCGTTTTGTCAGACACTTGATTATAAGTCTTGAAAAGTAACCTCTTGAAAACAGCATTTTTTCTGTGTTTGAAATATGTCCAGAACTCTTCTAGGAAGTAATTGATTCTTCTAGCTGGCTGCTGATGAGAGGTGCTATTGCAGCATATGTGGTGGCCTGTGTACATTATGGTTAAGATGCAGACTGCTCTGTTTTTGGATTTTACTCTTACTGAGGCACACAGACATTTTGCAGCTGTTTTGGTGGAACCTGAAGTACGTGCAGCTGCTGAATACATTATATTTCAAGTCCAAGGGCTGGTGTGATTATGGTTTAAATTTTAGATTTTTTCTTTCAGTGTTCTCAGTTTTGAATTTCGTGTATCAGCAATAATGAACCTCTTTCTAACTCCATGGCCAGTCCTAAGTGTAGACAAAGAGAAAGCAACCTCAGTGTATGGCATAGATTCTTATTCTTTGTCCCTTTTACACTGTCCTTTGTAACCTTGTAAACGGTGTTTTGGGATTCCTGGCTGTTACTATGCACACGTCTGATTGTAAAATATTAAGGTGGTGTAATGGTGACCAAAAATTATCCCAACCAAAGGAAACTAAAAAACAATAGTAAAAGAGGCAGTTACAGAAAAGGAGGTTTTTCAGGTCTCGATCAGCAGCACCAACAGTCTTCACAATCTGAGCAAAAATGGGTTTGATTACATCACCCTAGTTTCCAATGAACAGGTGTCAGTGTCCATGCAGAGTTAGCAGTAACTGGTGTGTCTGAGGCAGCCCCAGGAAGGTCAGGATTAAACACACAGGCACAGAGTTATGCTCTTCCCCAGGCTGCTGGTTCAGTAAGTTCCAGATGAAGGTCCAAGGTAGGGCCAACATGAACAGAAAGGCACCATGTTTCCTGCTTTGAAAGTAGATGCTTTCCAGCACTGTTAATTCACTGTCAGGTGCTACACCTAAATTCATAACCTTAGTGAAAACTCTCTTGGTGGAGTTGGATATGTCACATGCTTGACTCCATTTCTGACAACACTTTCATCGATAATCTGAAAAAATTCCATCAGATTTCTCAAGGCTGAAATTAAGTTCTGCTTACATGTCAAAAAGACTTGAAAAAAGTCGTGCTGAATATTATTCTGTGGTGAGACAAAGGAATGAATATTTAAATATGTTTTCTGTAATTCTTTAGGTTTTAATCAAGAAATGTGATGATTTTTCTAATCAGTGAAGTCCACTCTGCAGTCTCCTGCAGACCAAACAGGATAGGTTTATGACAAAATCAGACTAGACTGGGTTTCTTGTGACAGGTATTTATGTTACATTTTAGAGATTATCATTCCTTAGCCAAAACCCACAATTTGCTTGCAAAGTTTTCTGAAGAATTAAATGCCAGCATTGCTACAATGACTTCTCAGGAGACCTGATTACCATCCCAGACCACTCAGCTCAGATGTTCTTGCTGTTCACCCACAGAAGATTAACTCTTTCCTCTGGGACACAGCCTAGGATATGCAAATGTGCTTCAGTGCATGGCAGGGTTCATTTTCCTACTGTCTTGTTTGGGAACAGACATAGAACCTGAATCCAAAAGAATGGCAAAAAGTGGAGGCAACGGAACTAATTTAAAAGGCATCTGACTAAAGTATTCTACACTGACCCATCCGAAAATTATTTTGGCAACTGAGCTGTTGCCTGCTTCTGCTTCTGAAGACCTTTGCTTCCATCACACACAGTAGACTGAATTGCTACCTGTTGCCAGATTTCAGCCAGGGAAAACATGAAGCTGGATCAGGGACCTGGTTATAATTCTCTGAATTACATTTCTCAGTAGACAATACTGATGCTGCCATGAGTGTCTGGGACTGCTTTGAAATATGTCAGCTAAGGAGAGCAGTCTAAAGTATCTCCTGACCTCACTCCTCCTACCCTCTCATTGACATTAATGTAGGGACATGGCAGAGGAATACCCTCCTGAGGGGCTCTCACAGAGGATGAGAGGCTGCCTGATCTTTCAGGTCAGCTTCAGAAGCTGCTTCTCAGAAGCCATTTCACCTAAAAATATGATGTTAGCATCACATGCTAAAAAATAATTCAAGAATGCTTCAAGGGTTTTCACCTGTGATTGAATGGAATGACTGATGGTGGAGAGCAGAAAAGAGAAGAAAAAAGGGATATGGATTTTGTAGGTTTCCTGTCAGAAATGATGGATGCTCTAAGAGCAAATTACCTTTTATTGCATGTACATTTCTGACGGTTCTGTTTTTTGTTGCCAAGTGCGCTGAAAAGTGAAATCTCATGTGTAACTCTAAAAGCTGCCTTTTTTCTCAGTGCTGCCTTTATTTTGTCAGCAGGGATGACTACTACCAGCAAACAGGTCCTGAGTATTGTCTTTCTTTGGAAGAAACTGCATGCAGTTTTGGTGGTTATGACAGCAGGGGGACTAACTGTATTCACTAGAAACAAACATAATTGGTGTCTGAGGACTGATTCTAGGATGCAAAGATAATCTGTGAAAGAAGTCCTCTCTCCGGTCTTGAGAGTGACATTGTCCCAGGTGAAGGAAAGCAAGTACACTGGAAACCAAACCCATGATTTCTTTTTTTTCCCCAGTAGAAGTGGTATTTAAAATTTGGGAGATACTTATCTTGGATTCTCAGATTCTGACTTTTTTTCAGATATTTTCATGAATACACTAAAAAGCCAACTATTTTTGAAGGCAAACATCTCCATGAGAAGTTGGAGAAGAGTATACGAAGCTATTATCTTCTCACAGTGTTAAATGGGACAGCTTCTTGACATAGTGGTAAAGAGCAGTTGACAAAGAACTATTGTGTGGCATATTGTTCTGTGGAACAGAATCTAATATTCTGAAATGTGAGGTTATGGTTTGTGTGCTGATGGGAATGTGGATGAGGAAACCATTCTTTCTTCAATGAGATCATATTCCCTTGTTCCTCATATACCTCACAGAGGAGATATGCGGGCAAATAAATTGCTACTTGTAGAAGTGCATTTTTTGTTCAAGGTTTCTGCTTTCCTAAGTTTGGACAGGTATATTTCGTTCTTTTATATCTGTATATAAAACACTGTGCAAAGAGAATTTGCCACTGCTCCTACTACTTTATGGTTTCTCTCACAAATCCTATGTCTGTACACAGAAACACTTAGAAATAAAATTTTAATTAAAAATAAGAAGTAAAATATTGCTTGACTATGAATAAAGTATCAGGTCAGTTTATTTCATCTTTGCCCAGAATAAGACTCCTTTGGGATTACTCCAGTCCTCAAAATACAATTTTCCTATCCTATTCAAGGCATCTTACTAGATTCCTTGTTAAATGGAGAGATTGAATTTCATTGGGATTCTCAGTCTACTCTGACCTTTTTAAGTAAACCATAATAAAAAGCACAAGTAGAATCTGACACCATAAGGGTATGCCATATTTGGGCCAGCAGGTGATATTCTTTGATATTTGTGGTGACCATCAATCTGTCATTTCTCTGCATTGTATATGCCAGTATCAGAGATGTTAGACAAACCAAAACTATCTCAAACTCTCTCAAATACTTGTAAAATTTCCCTCCCTCTTAATTTTTTTAAATTAAAAAAAAAAAAAAATCCTGCCAACAAAGAATAATTCTTTTATTTCAAAGACCAAAAACTGATACCCTATCTGAGTCTGGCACAAACACCTATGTCTTCTTAAACCGTTAAATATTTATTTGTTTCCATTCAAATGCCAGACATAATCTGTTAGACATTCTTCCAGACTTTGATGGCTATGGAAGGTCTTCATGACAATCCTATCTCTTCCACGTTATGGCTAGGTTGCCACACGACACAATTTCATAGGTTTATTTTGGGTTTTGTCCTCCTTGTCCTGGAATTCGTTAAAGTTTTGGCATGGATTTTAATAAAAGGAAAACTGGTCATTCTTTGTATTTCATGACAAGGCTGAAACAAAAAGCATATCTGAAAGCAGAGACCAAAGCATTTAATGGTAAATGATAGCAGATTCATCACCAGGTTAGACACTTGAAATATGGCAGTCCACTTTGAAAAGTTACAAAACCCATTGCCTACCATTATTCTCTGCAGAGGATCTATTGCATCTGTCTGTCAGTTCACATGTAACTTGAATCTCTTGACACAAGGAAAAAGTAAAATAAAACGCTGTGTAAAAATCACTGTGGACTTGCAATGTGCCCAAATATGATACTCTAGTTCAAAGAATGGTGTTTGAACCAGACTACTGTTACTGACAAACATGTTATTAATGTTCTGCCATCAAATGCTTTTGATTAAAGAGAAAAATCCTGTAGCGTTAGAGAAAACGATTTCTCTTTTTTCCCCCTTATGCTACAGTGGAGGTACTTAAAGAAAGGAAAACTGTTTTTTATAAAAAAAAGATTAATTACACCTGCACTATATTTTTATCCTCTTTGGAAATCAAGAAAAAAAGAGACACTGACTTGACTTGATAGTATTTTATCTATAAAGGACACAGAAAAATAGTCCTTAGCTGCAGGAGCCAAGTGAACAATATATAATGCTGCATGAACCATTGCACTAAGAATCCCAGCTATGTTTCATATGTCCTCAGGACAATTTTAGAAAAACAAAAAAATCAATCAAACAAACAAAAACCAAAACAAACAAAAAACTTAAACCCAACCCAAACCAAACAACCCCCCCCAAACAACAACAACAACAACAGCAGCAACAACAACAACAACAACAAAACAAAACAGAACAAAACCAAAACCAAAACCAAACCAAAAATAAAACCAAAAAACAAAATACAGAAAACTAGATTTGGCCCTGTTTATCTTAACTAGAAGCATTTTGAAGATTCTCAGTAATGGGGCTCAATATTCCACAGACCCAGATGTTAAGCAGCAGAATTTCAAAGGTATTTAGAGACCTCAGGAGACAGACAGATGCTTCTGAATTTTCAGCTGCAGGAAGGTAAATTAGATGCTTAAGACCTAAGATAATTTGATGTCAGACATCTATCCATCCTGCTCAGACTGGTTTGAAAATCCAGTGAGCCTGCAGTCACATGCTTAGATCCATAGACACATTTATAACTAATTTGAATATCCCAGAATTGTCCACCCTGGCCCAGAGCTCATGAAAAGTTGAATGTTTGCAGAGACATGCACCATTCTACATAGCCTTGAGCCCGCTGTTTTCTTTTGCCCTGTGGCTACCAACTGCAACTCAAGATTTTGTGTGTTGAGATTGGCCTGCCCCTTTTGCATGCCACACTGTGTCCTCTCATGTTTTGGGTCCATGATGCTGGATTTAATCCTTGCTAGCTCACACATTCCAGATTTCCACCTTCCATTCTCTGTCTGGATGTGTCTCCCAGTATTCGCCTCAATATGTGAAATTCATTGTCCTCAGCCAGCAGACAAGTGGAGTTTAGGGGAATGCATCAATTATGAAGAAAAAACTAAGGGAAGAAGGTTTGCCTTATGCTGACCTGTTGAAGGTATATGTGTCAATGAACCTCCTGTGCATCTCTTCGTGTGTGTTGGTGAGACTGAGGTCCTCCAAGGGCGCAAAGCTGTGATGCATGAAAAGATAAAGTGTACGCGTGCTGCAGCTCCTGGACATTCCGGAATGAATTTCCACACTTTTGTCTTGGAAAGTGGCTGGATCACCAGTGATAAGCCAGACCAAGGGCTGAAAATCCCCAGTCTGCTGGGGGCGGAAAGGTAGAGATGAAGGTCGTGCTCTTGTTCTCATTGTGCCTGTAATCAGGCAGATAAAGATCAAACTGCATCATACAAAATCAAGATGCCAGTCATGCGTGAAGAGACATAATTACAGACCTCTGTACCTGTGCAGGATTTGGTTGTAATTTTATTCTTCCAGGATGATCCTGGAAGAGGACTGGCACATCAAGGAAGTAGCAAATGTCACTTTTTCTTGCAGATGCTGGTTGCAGTGACAGAATGACAGAGATTAATATATTCAGTGAAGTTGTTTTTTCCACACGAAGTAGAGTGCTTTTTCTTGAGTTACACTTCTTTGGCTGAGTCAAGTATTTCCTGCGAGGACTGGATGTATTCATGCTCAGGCCCTGATCCTGCAATCTGATCTAGCTGGGGGAGTTACGTCTTGTGCAAAGATGAAAAGTCCTCACAGGATCTCTGCCTAGCTGAAAAGGTCTGCCAGGGTAGAACTGACTGCAGAACTGGAACCAGCAGCTGTAAACCAAAACTGACTCAGAATAAAATACATAGGTAGAACAGTTTCCTCCTCTTCTCCAGTCTTCAGTTGACTTTGAAAACCCACTGTGCTCACAGGGAAATAATTTTTCAATGGCTTGTTCCAACAAACTGTTCAAAATTTTCTACCTTTTCAGGCCGACTTACTGTTTTTTATTACATTTTTTTTTCAGTTTTAACTTGGGCAGTGTTCCCCAAACTGCAGACAAAGCTGCAATTTGAGAAGTTATTTTCCCTCTGCAAAACAGTTTGCAATTTTTCATTTTGTAAGGAGTTGTAGGCAATCCTAAGGTGGCTTGTGGAGAATATGATAAATTTGCAAGGCATACTGTACTTAGAGAAAAAAGATGGAAAAGTTCCTCCACGCTTATTTTCTCCGCCATTTATAATCATTAGGGTTTAAATGCCCCATACATCTCTGTCGTTTAGATAAGAGGCATAGATTGCTTAACTGCTGCACAGACATTTCGTACACCTGGCTTTAGATGACATTTCAGGGGTAGAAAGAAAAGGAAGTACTGTAAAAAGTGTTCACAGTTTGCAATGTCAAACTTTATTACATGAAGTCATAAACAATCCCAATTAGTAGAAAGTGTGTTCATAGCCAGGGCTTTAAGCCAGTTCATTAAATGTTTCCTGCAGTTGAGCCAGGCATTGGGATAAATAAACTGACCCCTGATTTATAATAAAACACAGTAAAGTTTTAGAAAAGCTTTGCTTTTCCTACTGATTGATTTCTTGTCCAGCAAAGCCTGAGGAAGGGGTTAAGTAGAGGTCTTGAGGGACCACTTGACATCTGCTACACTTGTGACTTTTTGATCTTGTTTTTTTTTCCTTGCTTTGAGGGATGCCTTACAGTAAAGGCCATGTGTGCCTGCGTGTGTTTCCCAGAGATGGCCAAGACTGGGAGTGGCAGAGTGGCCAGGAGAGCAAAGAAAACAGTTCCTTGATGACAGATCAAATGAAGGAAAAAAAAAAAGAGGAGAAAAGGGATTACATGCTCTGTAATCCTGATAATAGGAAGGAAAACATTGGGGATCTCAAGTGTGAAAGCCTTTGTCCAGAGGAATGTAAGCGTCAAGGATGGTTTGATATTATAAACCAAAACTCCCTGAGCACCCTGGCGAGCGGCCCTCGCCCTCTCCTCCACGTGCAAATGGGAGCCTCCTGTACCTGTGGTGCAGTTCTCCTCCTGGGCACCACAGTCCACTGGAGGGAGGCCTGGGACCCTGAGTAACCCTGGGTCCTAGCAGAGGTCTGGGCACCCAGCGAGGCGAGTGGCAAGTTTAGGGCAGGTAGTGGGAGGCCACCTGTCTCCTCCAGAAAGCCACTGAGCTGGCCTTCTCTTCTGACCATTTTGGAGTGTGACATCTAGATTGTCTTGTACTTCTTCTTCCTGGCCTGGTTGTTGTTTTGTTTTTTTTTTTTTTCCCTGCACCCGCTGTGGTGTTTCACCCTTAGGGGGTCGGCAGCACCTAAAATCTGTAGGTGCTTGTGGTTAAAAGGATTGACTGAAGTCAGAGAGCCCACAAAAAATCACAGTTTTGTTAGTAAATACACACTTGCCGTAGAAATTGGTATGTTAGTCCCTGAGCTACTATATATACAAAGCAGCAGGCTTTTGATAAGGGCTAGGCTGAAAAGGACGAGACAAAGGAAAAGAAGAATTAAAGAATGAGAGAGAGAGCAAGAGAGAAAAAAGAAAGGGGAAGGAAAGAAGGAAGAAAGGAAAGAAAGGAAAGAAAGGAAAGAATGGAAGGAAGAAAGGAAGAAAGGAAGAAAGGAAGAAAAGAAAGGAAGAAAGGAAGAAAGGAAGAAAAGAAAGGAAGAAAGGAAGAAAGGAAGAAGAGGATCCTGTTCTTCCTCACTGTTTGTTATTACCATCCATCCTTAGTTGGTTCCACAGCCATTCTGCTATCAGGGTTTCAGGCAGACACATCAGCCCCTTATCTTCTGGGATTCTACACCCCCTCACTGGCCCCACCAGCTCCAATAGTTAAAAAAAAGGTTGTTTACAAGAAGGCAATTCAGGTGCCTGGTGTCTGGACGCCATCACAGGGGCCGCAGCTGGTAGCATGGATTTGTCTGCCTTGGAGGCACCTGCTTTGTGACATGGGCTCCGAGATCTCTGAGATCCACGAGGAGACTTCAGTGTATGGTCCAGCCACCTCCAGCCATGGCCTTAGGGCACCATGGCAGCAGTCTTTCCCTGAGGGTCCTGGGGTGCCACTGCAGAGTGCTGTTGCTGGGCAGCTGCAGTGCCTGCAGACAGCCACACCAGGGAGAAAGTGAAGCTTCTTTGCTCACTGAGCCACACACATCTTCTTGGGTCGCTTTTTCATCTTGTGTACTTCCCTGGGGAAAAGGAGCTAACTTGTTTCCTCAGTCAAGTTTGCTGTTTACTGTGATATTGTGTGAATGAACAACCTGTTTAACTCATTGTTTACTCATCCCTCAAAGTTCTTTTTTCTCCTACTCCTTTTCAGCCACCTCCTTCAGCTGACTGACCCTCATGCCCAAACCCTATCTCAGTGATGAACCTGATCGGTCGCTAGCCTCTAGAATCCACAAATGTGGATGTGCAAAATTACGTTCAGGTTTTAACCCAACAGTCTGGCTCCATCTCCAGGTCTGTGGAGATAAGGATTTACAAAATAAGGAGAAATAAGGCCACCTTCATGTGAGCAGAAGAGTCCATTTCCTTCCGGTGATCCCACTTCTTCTTTGAAACAGCTATTTCCCGGGAATGGGTGTATCACAGCTCCTTGTAATGTGGAATTTCCCCAGGCCTCCTTGCTGCAGCTGTGACAGATAATTGTGTAAAAGCTGCTGGCTGATGTGCCAGCATCTGGAAGTTGCACGGTGACAAGCTCAAATGAGAAGTCATCTTGCTTTCATGTGGCACGATTTCTGTAAAGCTGGGGTCTCCAATGAGGACTTAAACTAATCTCACATAGTTTATGGGTGAAAATCCATTTACAATGAGAATGACCCCCACTGACCAAAAGTTTAAACAAATGCCCTCTGTATGCATTTCCTACAGTGGGGATCAAGTTCCATAGGTATGATGTAAGCAGGCCTCAAACAAGCCTCTCACCTACACACAGAACAGAAATCATTTGGAAGGAAAACCGAAATGACAGCCATATGCATGGAATGCTTTATACGCTACAGCCAAGCTTGCAGACTCCAAGGAGGAGGATCTTCTGATCTGTCGATGCAATTGGAAACAGGTGTCTGACATGCTGCACATAAAGAAGTATACAGGCAATCTGGGAGCTCTCCGGAGATTCTTTCAACTTTTGAAAATATGGAGACAGCCTCCCAGCCCCCAATCCCATCTTTCCCCTTCCCACAATTCCTATCCTCCCCCTCCTCCCAGAAATGAGGAAACTGCTAGGCTATGGTGATGCTGCCCCATTTAGTGAAAGAAAATGTGAAAAACATTAAGGAGGATCCATCAAAATGTCAGCCTGATGCTGAACTCCTGGAAAAAAAAAGCTTTTCTTAATTCAAGTGTCTCTCACAAAGACCTGTGTGACCTTGTTTTGCAAGTGAAAGCCTTTGACTGTGACCCAGGCATGCTTCCTCTGTCCGACTCCTATTTAGCAAATAAACTGAAGGTACTGCCTATATTTATGGTAAACACCTGATTAAGTTCTACTAGAAAAAAAAAAATACAGCTGGATAATACAGGACCAGATTAGGTTTCCTTTTTATTTGTTGTCACAAATTGCTCCCAATCTTTCTGAGCTCTAATGCTCATTAAGTAGATGTTTTAAAATGGTGCAATAGACAACGCAGCTGTATTTCATTTATAGATAGTGGATGCAATACATGTAATAACCCCACTAGATATGTTGACTCATGAGCTAATTTAAGTGTAGATGTTACAGCACTTGTGCAGCTGGAAATGAAATCACACAAATCAGTTGCAGATTAATGGAGTCAGGTCTCTGTCTGCACTAGGAAGAGATGAAAGGCCACAGTCAAATATAAAAACAAGTTCTGAAGAGTTGTTGTAAGTTTAAGCAGTATTTGAAAATATTTTTCCAACTACAGTGCAAACTGTAATATGAACCTGGAATTGCTTAAGTATATGGTGATTTGGCAATTTTATATATAATGGATTCATAAAGCTGAGAACATGGATAAACATAAAAGAGCACAGCCTATTGTTTAGAACATGAGACAGAGGTGAACATTTTCACTCCTGTTATTTGCTTTGATAGTGAATTATGTCAGTAAAGCTGTCCAGTTCTCTGTTTCCCTGTGTAGTTCTCAGATAATGGTGTATGTATTAATTATTATTATAATTGTTCCTACTGTTTTTGTAGTAGTATAGTTACTACTACTACTACTACTACTACTACTACTACTACTACTACTACTACTACTGCTACTACAACAATTAACTCCAGGACCTGCTGTCCTTTTGCAACATGATCGAATAAAAGGTAGAAGAAATCTCCTTTCATCTCTACACATCCCTGGCACCTCTTGCCTGCTTTGCCTCCTTGGAAGCAGAGTAAAAATTTTTATGCATTAATCTTTCCTGTAATCTCTGGTAAAAAGCAGAAACATAGGCAATTTGGAAGTCGTATTATGACAATTCTTTTCACTATCAGTGTAGCAACATTTAAATGCTGTGTAGAAGTGTCTTCCCAGTCATTAACTGGAGAGTCACCTTGTATATGCCTCTGTGTTCATTGCAGTGAACTTGATGCTAGTGATCAGCTTTCCTGAAGATAATTAATGGATAGATCAAAAAGTAGTTCCAAAACAAACAGGAAAAAGAGAGCTCCTATGAATTCATGCCTCAAAGCTGAGTTTTCTGATGCCTTCTGAAGCATAAACACTGACCAAGGCTTTTTCCTCTCTTTGAAATACTCATGTTATCTTTCACCCATCTGACTCTGAGGACAGATCATGGTTGAATAAAGCCTGTAGGCACTGACTCATTGCTCTCTCCCCACTATTTTACTATCTCTTTACAGAAGATGCATGAAAGTATTTTGCACTATGTCCTCTGCCCATTGGCTAAAAGTGACAAACAAGGGCAAGGCAGCAGTACTCAGAGGTACAAACAGGCAGAGAGGAACAGAGGCACATAAAAGTACATTTCCTCACGAAACAGGCTAAAAATGTTTCCTTGACTTGTTTCTACCGATACCTCTGTCTTCACTGTCTTTGCTTTCTCTCTCATGCTGCTTGTTTCAGTAATCACTGAGAAGGATTATACTGAAAATAATAATGGGTTAGACAACAGTTTTAAAGATTTAAATTTTTTTTTTTAACCCATTATAGAAAGTAATTTGGGATCTCTCTGAATGTTATTTACCAGGAAAAGAGTCAGTTCAGGCTGAGTATTTCCAGACTGGCAAGAAAATGCTAGCCAGACCCTTTTCTTGTGAAAATGGAGACATTTCTGTGGCTGGCATTTGATTCAGCAATTTCACAGCAATGGGTCTAATGCAGTTTATTTATGGTTTTTTAGCATCCAATTTCAGTCACTCCTAAAGAATTCCATCATGAGTTTATTAAGCAGTTGATAGAATTTTCTCTGTGAACACAGGAAAAGGAAACTCTTGGCTAGAGAGAAAATATAGGAAATTAGAATTAATGTTAGACTCCAAAGAGTTATATGTATAAATGCACATACATAAACATATATTTTGATTTTGTTGCTTAGTTTTTTACTGTTGACCTCTGTTTGGGTTACTGGAATGATTGCTGATTGAATATGTGTACTTGATTGCTGATTGAATATGTGTACTTAATTGCTGATTGCTGGTAGAATGAGCAGAAAACCTTACTCAGTAATATGTAGTAGAATAGACATCTCGGAGTTAAACACTTTGGAAGTGTAACTTGCAATAGGTAAGATCTTATTTGTGGGAAAACCTGCATCTTTGACTATAACCAAATGTGATGTTATGAATATGTGGAAAGCACAACAGAAAGCAAAACCACCCCAATCCGTCCTAGGACTACTGTAGAACTACTTCTTGCATTTTTTTGCAGTGTGAAGAAACCAGGCTTTTCCTTGGGTACATCATCTTATTTTAAGGTGGACATGAGTACAGATTTTTGTTCATTTATAACCTCCTTTTTCTTAAATCTTGTCATTCTGTTTAATATAAGCTATGCTTTGACTGAAATTGCCTACCTGTTTTTATATTTATTGCTGATGTTATGGGAAGGAAAAGCAGCATTTTCTTAAGTCTGGCTGTACTTTACTGAGAATGCTTAGCTGACCAACAGGACAAAGCACAAGAGCAGAGATTTGAAGGAGCACTCCAAAGAGGTTAAAAGGGTGGATAAAACTGTGAGTTATAGATATGCAGCAACTGGCCTTAACCTGAAACCGTGTTAGGATGAGTGGTGTGTGTAGAATCACATCAGTTCCAGAACATGGAGTTCAAATCCATGATGCTTCAAAGCAATGGTTTCTATTTCAATGCAAATTTGACAATGATAGATGTTAATCACACTCCTTAACGAAGAACCAGAGGCATAAAAGTGAGTAGTGTGGCATATGAATCCCATAAAATAGAAAAGAACCACATGCAGTAGACATACTTAACTTCTCGGGAAACCAATCAACACCTTTAAAATGTAGCTACATGGTAGCATACACTACTTCAAAGTTAGCAGAGTCTGCAGTAAAACCAAGAACCTGGTTTTGCAAAAATGTCAATTACAGTTGCAGGAAAAACAGAGCAGAATTAGTCACTGAACTGAAATAGTTTTCTTGATAACAGAAGTGTCCAGAAAATAACTTACTAGCTCTGAAAATCAGATTTTTTTTTTTTTTTCCGCTCCCCACTATTAAGAGGAAAAACTGCCCACTTTAACCCTAATTCTGAACGGGTTTAATTTACTTGCCCAATTTCAGACATGAGTAGTCTCAGTGACTTCAGATGGAAGG
The DNA here is from genome assembly GCA_013390045.1 of Picathartes gymnocephalus. Taxonomy (NCBI): domain Eukaryota; kingdom Metazoa; phylum Chordata; class Aves; order Passeriformes; family Picathartidae; genus Picathartes; species Picathartes gymnocephalus. Next base: position 40,992 of record WEKY01038518.1, read on the forward strand.
TAGTCCTGCTGAGATCAGTGGTGGTACTCACATATATAACTTTAAGTATAGGCATGCATCTTTTCAGCACCCAGATCTCAAATGCCTACCAGAGAAATAAGTACAGCTGGAAATAAATATCAAAGTGCAAAGAGAATTTTTTTTCCGGACTCAGATGAGTATTCAGGAAATGGACGCAATAGCTCATATGTGATACATTTTATCACTTCTGAAAAGCGTAAATGGAATCACTTGTGGAAAGTGCAGGATGATCACAGTGCAAGATTTAGGGAAATTGCGGTCTACAAGTCTCCCTCTCTCACCAATCACACATTTGCTGGGATCATCGAAGTTTTCCCAAATGTCTTTGTGAGTGGGATTGTAGGTGAAGTTGAACATTTATAGGTTCAGAAATTTGTCCAAGGTTCTCATTTTATTTCAATAGGAACTCATGTTACTTCTGTTGAAAATTCTACTGACAATCTCATACATGTAATTTATGACATTTCCTATCAAGATGTTTAGATGAATTAGAAACACTTGTGAAGAAGCCCGTCTGCTGCCAGTTAAAGAGCATTTTTGTAGCAGAGGTGAGGGCTGTTGAAGCAACAAAGGAGGACTCATCTTACTTTTATTCCAATGGCTGTTGATCAAGCAATTGCAGCATAAACTGCTTACAGCTGTGGCTTTTGTTACGGTGACAAAGAACGTGTTTAAGGGTAGACAGGAAGCTCTGCGGTATGCTAGTTTACAATGAACATGCAGTTTACACAGCAAACAGCCCAAACCATATTTCTGCAACTTCCAGACTTCTTGGTGAAGTGGCACTGATTTGTTCTATGTTCTTTGTCATTTGTTTTACTGAGTTGGTTACCTGTGTGTCTTTCCTGCTTTCCAGCTTAACACCCTGCTATGCCTCCTAGCTCACAGATTTGGTTTTAGGCATGTGAGCACTTCTATTTAAATACATAAAACTGAATTTAAAGATGCCCATAGGTTTGAAGGGTATTATTGTTTACCTAGTGCAGGGAATGTAGTTGATACCAAATGAGAGCTAAACTTCATCAACCTAAGCCCTTTAAAAAGATCAGACAGATTATTTATCTGTGCAAACCAGAGATTTAGCTCTCTGTTTTTATACAGTTGCCTTTTAGTTGGGTTCTGTACTTCCCTTCAGAGATGCGATAATTTCACAAGAAAATGTTAAGATCTGGCTTCCTTGTAAAGTTGAATCATTGTCTGCCTTCAAGTTGTCCTTGCCTGGGTGCAGAAGCCAGGACGTGAACACTCACCCCTTTGTCCCTACTGTATTACCTGGGTGCACAATGGGACACAGGCGAAATTTATTTCATGTTTATCTGTCTGAAACATAGCTCTCTGTTGTAAGTCAGTAGTCCACTTTGCCTTCATGGTTAGTAGATAAGCAGCTCCAGAGTTTGCCTGTCTTCAGATGAGATTTACTGCCCTCTTGAGGTATTTATCTTTCTCCTCCAAGAACAGAAGTAGCTTAAAAGACCTTGTGCCCTCGTGTAGGAAGTTTGTATCAACAACAGCCGGCTAACATAACTTGTTGCGCTAAGGAGCAGGGGCTGCAATCCTCTGAAAACCTTGCCACCTTCTGCACAAACAGTTTAGAAGCTGTGGAAAAAACTGACAAAATTTGCTGAAATCGGTTTGGATTATCCTGTTATGATGTGGCTATATGGTATTTCCTTATGTCATGGTGCTCTGCTATATGGTAGGATACTGCAATGAAGTACCCAAAAAGTGATTCATAGAATGCAAGATTCATGTTCGTTCTTACTAGAACACCATTGCCAAACACTGCCTCTGCAGACTTCAGGTGCCAAGTCTTCTTGAAAGTGCACCACAATATGTTGGAACAAGCGGGCTCCTGGCCAAATTTGCTAATTTCATTTACTAATTTCATTTTTCTCAAGCTGGTAAGATTTGCTTCAGCCTGGCTCTAGTCTCATACTCTACTGATTAACCTGCTAACATTAGTTTGAATACCTGCTTACTGGTGTTGCCTGGGTTTATTCTATCTGTGTAATCAAGAGAGCATTTGGGCTGGATGCACCTAGCTCTTTGAAGGCCCACAAAATTACAGCCAAAAGTCTCAAAAGGGTTTTGAAAATCATGGCCACTGGGATGGTAGTAACGTATCTGAGGGGAAATAAGTTGTCATGCCTTTCCACAGAAGACTCTATTGTCTCTGAGACTTCTGTTTTTGATTTTCTGCTGGTTGGAGAGTTTATTTTAAAGTTCATTTCCAGATTAAAAGTGTCATAATTTGATCCACAAAAGCCTTTATTTCATGGAAGTCATTTAGGTTACCCTGTTTAGATACAATCATACATATCTGACCTTTGATATCAGAAAAGTTATAGTCTATGTATGTAGGAGAGACACTTGCAGCTTATGTATTTTTTTTCTATGAGAGAAATATATTAAACTGGACAGATACATTTTTGGTGAGTAAAAATAAGAAAGAAATTGGTTAAAACCCCCTTGTAGGATCCCTGAGTAGTAGCCCTTAGAAAAAACAAAACAAAACAAAACAAAGTGCAGAAAACCATAGAGGAAAGATACTATGAGATAAAGATATCATGGGAATCTTACACTAATCAAAATCTTCTGTGCCTACCTTATTAAGATATTTGCTTTAAGAACAAAACATATGGTAGAAGCTTCAAGGAGATAGACTCTTCAGCTCACCACCAACAAAAGTGTAAAATGCTCCCAGTTCCTTCAAAGATTTAAGTAATGCCTGCTTGGGATGTTTCATTCACTAGCAAATATGGTGATTTGTTAAGCACAACTAATGTGTCCCTGGGAAGTTCCAGCATGAAATAAGACTAGGTGTGAAAGCCTGTCAGGGTCTAAAGAAATATGATTTAAGGGGAAGCACTCCCTGAAAATGTGAGGATGAGTGTTACTAACTTAATCCATATGATGATTTCTCCCCCCAAATGTATGGCAGAATATAGTGCAGAAATGCATGAGACACACATTAGTCATTGTCCACAGGTCATTTTTTTTCCCATGAATTTATCAGCAAGGGTTGCCATGCTGTGTTTAAAACATTTGTAAAACAGATTAGTATGCAAAGATGAAAAGGAGCCACCCTATGTTTTCTTGCAGGTGCACACACACTTGGAAAATTTAAAATAATTTGTTTTATTATATATGTATCTCTGCAGTCTTACACATTACTAGAAATAACTGAAAGCTAGGTGTCTGGGCAGATATAGAAGAGCAAGAATGTGGCTTTTCGCCACTGATGCTGTTATATGTATAAGTAGATATATGATACAATTTTCTGGGATTTCTCTCTTTCTGTTTTAGCATGAGGATTGCCAAAAGCAGAATGCCTTTATTTTGTGTGGGTGATCCTAGATTTACTATTCTCAGCAGAAAACCATAATATATTTAGCTCTTACAATTTAATCTAATATTAGACTGTACAGAATACATCTGTACAAGCACAGAAAAAAAAAATACAATCTCCATTCAACATGTAACCTTGGGAGAGTGCATATGGTATATTACTTCATGGCACAATTGAAAGAGTGTATCTGGTTTTGGGACATAGTATGGGATGTGCTAGACAAGCCTTTGCATTGTAAGGGTGACACTACACCTTGGACAGAAGTACCTGAAAAAGGGACAGAGGAGTGCAAGAGGAAGTCCTAACTCTGCTGTCTAAGTCCTTATCAGCTCCCTGCCACACTTGGTCTGTCTGAGAGTAAAAGATGTGACTTTTGAGCAAGTTTGACATAGTTCTGTCCAAGGCAGCTATGGTCAGAGTAGGTGGACCAGAAACATCACTGCATTGACCCAGTGCCCCTGGGATACACAAGGAGATACTACTGTGCACATAAAGAAGAATTGCTCCTGCCAGCTGCTACTCCAGCAAAGGTGGCTTACCCAAGGCAAAGGTACTAATCAGCTCCTTCCAAGAAACACAGGTAGGCACTGGGACAACCTTAAAGTGTCAAGTGACTTGTTCCTGTATTCCAGCTAATAAAAGCACTTGAATCTCAAAGAAGGCCTCTAAATAAGTCACAAATGCAACAGACAAATTGATTCAGGCTATAACAAGCCAATGTCTTATATATTTTTTAGAGTTAAAGCAAATTGGTATTACAGTAGATGAATTCCTTTAAAGTACAAGCCAAGAATTTCAAAGTAAATCTAACATCTTTCTGCTGCTGTTCTTCCTCTTATGACCTGAAAAAATCTAATTCACTGCAGTCTTCTTAAAAATATCAAAATAAAATTCAAGTACTTACTGCATGTCAGAACTTAGACCTTTCTGCTCTCTCCCTGCCTGAAACTGGATATATTTCTAATCCAAAACAGTAAAGACCTCTCTGTGGTTAGTAGAAGAGGGAATAGTACTTTTGCAGTGCTTTTTCCATTTTTCCTCTGTGTCCTGTTTTCTTTGATATTGCAATTTTGTTTTAAACTAAAGAACAACTGAAATAAACTGTGCAGCACTGTATCAGCAATTTGCAGCCTCACAAAACTCAATGCAAAGGACAGCAGCTGTACAGAATCATCTATATTTAAGAATACGCCATGCTGACAATATTTTTTTGCTGTTTGTACTGTGAAACAAAAACAGACAAAACATCTGCTTCCTCATCCACTGATGTTTCTCTATTTTATTCAGCTGAAATAATTTCACCAAAATGGTGAAGTGAGCTGCTGTGTCGCATCAAGCTGTAACTGTGCCACATCTCTTGTGTCATTTTGTGATTTAGTCTGAACACACAGATTGTGTATTGGTATGGGGAAAACCAACCACCTCTGGACTTAGGAGAGTATTCACAATATATTAAAAAGGGTGAAGGAAGGGTACATGTGGTCAGGTTGCTTTCATATTTGACTTCCCTTAAAGTCACACACCTTGAAATTTTCTCCTGAATTGAAGAGCTGTAACTGTAAATAAAGCTGCTTCTCTCAGGCGATCATAGGTTGATCAAGTGTGATATAGAAACATGCTAAAAATAACGTGTCGTGGCTTGACCCTGGCCAAAGCCACTCACTCACTCCCCTCTGCAGCTGGACAGGGGAGAGAAAATTTAACAAATGCTTCCATTTAACAATGGGTTGAAATATGGACAGGGAGAGATCCCTCATCAAATACCATCATGGGCAAAACAGGCTCTAATTAGAGATATGAATTGAATCTATTACTAGCAAAATCAGAGCAAGATAATGAGAAAAAAACACCTTGCCCCCCACCCTTTCCTCCTGCCCCAGCAGCACAAGGAGGCAGGGCATGGGGGTTATGGTCAGTTCATGACCTGTGGCTTCTCCCACTGCTCAGGGAGAGGAGTCCTTCCCCTGCTGCACTGCGGGGTCGCTCTCATGGGAGACAGATCTCCATGAACTTCTCCAGTGAGTCCCTCCCACGGGCACACAGTCCTCCCCAAACTGCTGCANTGGATCTCCCTGGGCTGCAGGGGCACAGCTGTCTCACCATGGGCTGCACCACGGGCTGCAGGGGAGTCTCAGCTGCAGCGCCTGAAGCACTTCCTCCCTCTCCTTCTTCACTGACCTCCGTGTCTGCAGAGCTTCTTCCCACATGTTTTGACTCTGCTCTTCTCTGGCTGCAATTACAACAGATTTTTTCTTTCTACTTAAATCTGTTATCACAGAGGTCTTACCACCATTTCTAACTGGCCCAGCCTTGGCTAGCTGCATGTCTGTTTTTGGAGTCACCAGGGATTGGCTCTGCTGGATATGGAGGAAGCTTCCAGCAGCTTCTCATAGAATTCACCCCGGTAGCCCTCACCACCCAAAAAACCAGGCTATGCAAACCCAATACATAATGGTAAATACTTTATAAAAACAAGAATCTGTAATGAGCTACTTCTGAAATGGGACTATTATGATGATGATCTTTTGGAAGTGTTCAATACAGTAGAAGCGCGTCCCAGGGATTTAAAAATAAAATTTTTTCCCCGTGGGTCATACTTGAACTGATACTTCTTTGACTTACTAAAAAGCTCTGAACAGGTGAAGGTGTTGGCTGTGGGACTTGCTACTTCAGCTTTCTTATGTTTTGAAAGTACTTTTATTCCTCACCTTTGCTATGAATTGTGAGAATGAACTCTACAACATATTTGTATGCTGGCTTTAAAATTACTTAGCTTCGTTTGCTCTAAACCTGGTAGCTTGTCCCTGTGCTATGGGAAAAAATGTTTCCCAATAATTTCTTCAAAGTGTTCCTGATATTTATTATCAGACCTGTGCCTTCTCCTTCTTTGAGCATTACATCCTTTTCACCAAGGAGTCTAAGCATATTTAGTTTTTCTTCATATGGAAGATGTCCCATGTCTTTGATCACACATGCTGCTGTTTTCAGGCTGTATATCTTGAGGCACAAGTGGCCATTTAAACAAAAGGACATCATCTGTGAGGGTCTTCTCCCCTCTCTGGCAGCAGGTGAATAACATCAAGTCACAACAAACTGCTAATATGTTCCACCTTGGTTCTGAGGTGATGACTTTCTATTTCCTTCAGCATCTACATGCTGGACCAAACGAACAGTGTTTCTTGTGTGTGGTTAATGTTTAAGGCCTCACTGTGTACATGGCCTTGAAACATCTTTTTATAGGTAAGCACCTCATAAAATATTTTTCTGAAGATGTTTATCAAGAGAGACTTTGAGAAACTGTAAGGAAAGGGGAAAGAGAAGTGGGGGAAGCACAATGTGCTTTTCAGCTGTCACAAGGTCCTGCAGCAGCAACCTTCATGTGAGAGGAGACACTTTGCTCATTACAATAGGGAATCAAAAGATTTATACTCAACACTCCATATATATGACTCTCTATGGCGTCGTTTTGAAAGTGTGATTATTGGTTTGACATGAGGGAATTTTTTACATTAAATGCTGAAAGTTCGCTATGTACGTAGCCGTAATCACCTGATGCTGCCTTTTTTTACTGCATAGCTTTTAATAATAAATAATCATAATAATGATACTTAAGTTCTCCATAATTATCCCATTTGTTTTCCAAGAATCCCTGGGGCTATTATTTATCACTTGATATGAATGTTCTCTGCCTCTTTCCCTCTGCTTACACATGCATATAAAAGAAGTGCAGACATGTGGGAAGTGCCTTATTTAATTTGATGACAGCTTTGTTTATTATTATCTCTTTGAGCTGTGGTAATTGTAGTTTAGTTTTTGAGAAATTATAAAACCAGAAGCCATAGGTCCCCTGCTATGTTTCTCTGTGGCATCTCCCATTTTCTATCCCCAAAGGTACAACAGGTTCAAACGCAATGAACTGACTGTGGAAAAGACATCAGGTAACACCTCTTATTTTCTTGTATAAGTCAAGGGTTGAAGCACTCATTAAATTTAGACAAGACCACTTAGTAAATATGTTCTCTGTTCTTTAGTTTACATGGCAGCTTGGGCTAATGAGGGTCTTCCCCTAATGTACATGCAAGGTGAGAGGAGGGGAGAAGGACACAAAAATTAGACAAGGGCTTAGCACAGTTAAAGAGAGAAGTCTGATTGTGGGAGGTATTACAGCAAAACCCCTGCAAAGTGTAATCTTCATTCATGTCTAGTTTCTGAAGAAAAGCTGCCTTTTTCTGCTAATTGAGGTACACACAACTGAATAAATTCTCCTCTTGGCCTCCTCTCCCCATATTATTAATCCTACAGATGAACAATCTGATTTTGGATAAAAAAAGAGCTGGGCTCAACTAGAGTTATTTTGTGAACTACTAGTTTCAGTAGGATGTTTCTGTCCTGAATTTGCACTTTATGATTTTTTTTTTCCTGTCATCTTATTGTTCAAACTATTCAAAAGGTCAGAAGTCAGCAGTTCTGAAATATCACCTGAAAAATGAAGCGCAGAAGTACAGGTATACAAGGATTTAAGTTTTCCAGAAACGGACAATAGTAGATAAAAGCCTGTCCAGTTTCCTGCAGCTGCTTCTGTAAAAGACTTGGCTGGTAAAGGCAAGACTTAGAGAAGAAATGACATGTGCCCCAGCTGTGACCAAACTTTCCCTGAGTGAAGTTCTGGTCGTGCAAGACTCCTGCTGCTGTAGCTGTCATGCCCTCCCCCATCCATGCAGCCTGCAGTAAGGGTTATCTCACAATCTCAGAAAGCAGTAGGAAGTCTGGAATTGCTTTCTCCCCATGTCGTTTCATTCTAGTTCTTACGGTCTTTTGGCCTTGTCTTGACCCAGCCCAGCTCATTGGAGAAGACCAGACTCACCTGATAGCAGCTGGCAAAGAATTTTTCTTCTTGCTGCTTTCTTCATCAAAATTAATCTAGACTGTAAATCACTGGCTTATCTTGTTAAATAATCCAGAGATGGCTTTTCTAGTAGCTCACCAGGACAAGCACAAAGTACAAGGGAATTATGACCTGTTACTAGGGGTTTCCTCAGGTCAACAATCAATATTAGAAAAAGAGATAATGATAACATCAAATCTGAAATGCCTTTGCAGTATACCAGATACAAATACAATTGAATGCAAGATTTCCTCTCCTACCACATTTTCCTTCTATGTACCTTTCTGTTCGTGTATGTTTTTTCACTATATATATATATATACATATACATGTATCTTCTTTCTTTTCTTTCTTTTTTTCCTCATGCATCTCTATTTTTTTCTCATACCTTCTGCAGTTCACTCTATAGCTGTGCCTTTCTTGTAAAGTTATTCTGCTCTCCTCTTTCACAATCCTTTCATCAACCTTTTATCCTCCATTTGACAGTTCCCTCTATTAACATATCTTGTTCAGTTGTGAGGGGAAGCCATATGACAATTGGCTGTGGTCACTTGTCTTGCTCATCCTGGAGGAGACTGAGGGGAGACCTCATTGCAGTTACAACTTCCTTGTGAGGGGAAGAAGAGGGGCAGGCATTGATCTCCTCTCTGGTGAGTGACAAGACCTGAGGAAATGCATTAGGGAGGTTCAAGCTGGATATCAGGAAAAGGTTCTTCACCCAGAGGATGGTTGGGCACTGGAACAGGCTCTCCTCTGCAGTGGTCACAGCACCAGCCTGGTAGAGTTCAAGAAGCATTTGGACAATACTCTTGGGCATGTGTTGTGTTTCTTGGGGTGTCTTGTGCAGGGCCAGGAGTTGGACTTGATGCTCCTTGTAGATCCTTCCCTGCTCAGGATATTCTGTGATTCTATGACTTGCTTCTTTGCAGGTATGTTCTGTGCATTCAGAGATGAGAAGTTTTCTGGTGCAGCTATATTTAATTTCACTCTGCGAAACCAACTAAGTGGTATCGGCACCAGTCTATGATTTGGTTGCAGGGTGTTTCTACTGCCTTCTGTGAAATTTAGGGAGAGGGCTAATAAGCCAAACAATAGTGAAAATCCTAGCTAAGACCACAGAAGTCCTGTGGTCCTGCAGGTTTTGTTAATTATCCCATGATCCCACAGGTAGGACTGACCCTCTGGGTAGAGGCTAGGAGCATTCCTCACATAAATCATTATACTCTTGCCTGCGCAGCTAGCGAGTGAGTTATGAGCAATTCTGGCCAGAGCAAGTGCTTTTCAGGACAAGATGCTGAACGCAGCAGTCTCAGCTGATCGTTTTGGATATATGCTGACATAGCAGAGTTCAGATGATCCAGGAGTCAGTGCTGTACGAGCCTCTTTAAACAAAAGCTGTAACCCAACAGCACATGCTTGGAAGCGAATTTATACCAAAATGTTGAGCCTTGCTGTGTTTCCCTGCTGACTAAGTTATGTAGCAGCTTGCAGGTAACAGAGAAACTGCTTCTTTTTTCCAGTTGGATCAGAGGTAACGAGGCTCAGAAATGGCAATGAATCTCTCCAGCCACATGCATGAGTCCCTCCAGACTACTGAGTTGGTTCAGTATTTTGTTCCTTTAAGGAACAAAGCAGCTGGAACAGAAACCTTTTACTGACACCAAACCATCTTAAGTCTCAGACAGCTTCACATTGTCCTCAAGATCACAATAATGAGAGCATTCCTAAACTCATTGCCTCACTCCCACAACATCCAATCTCCTGCACTTATGAAAATGTACCGTGATATGTGAAAAAACATGAACTTTAAAAACAACCTTTTTTTGGTTTTTTTTGCTTTTAAATTCTGGGAGATTCACAAAGGTTATGAAGCAGCACCTTCCATGAATTCATGTGACTCATCATGAAATCTCATTTGCTTTTCTCTTTACTAAGGTAGTGATGTTGCTTTTGATGCCATCACCAATTGTACAGACATGGTTTTCTAAGACTACTTTCCAAGAAGAAGTCATAACAGAAAACATCATTCAGTTCCTAGTTTGTAGGTGATGGTACTTTGTGTTTTGCCTCTGCTCCCATCTCATGACAATGTGAAGACCGGGTGAAAAGGAAATCATCTACACAAGAGAAGACATTTTCCTCTCGTCAGCTGAACCACTTTCAATTACCCTACACTGACAGCAGTCTTTTCTGCTGACCATGAAAATAACAGTTTGTGATGAAAAACTATCTGTTTTGGCCTGTCTCACAGAGATGAGGTGTGTCCAGTTTCTGAGGTCTTACCTGTGAGACCCCAAGATTTGCAGAAGGCATCTCTGGACTGAAAATTCACAGATTTGCTGATGTAATTGTCTGCAGAGGGGTGTAAGCTGCTGTGACCAGCATGCCCAGACATACTGATTTTAGTTACACTGAGACTAAAATCCAAATGCCAAAATAAGGAATGGATGGTGGCCCAAAATTATAATTGCTTTTCTAAGAGAGGTTTCGCATTGAAAGTAGTCTGAGAGCACTTCCTGAGTAGCCCTAAGTGCAGCCATTCAGTGTCCCACACTCCTGCTCCAGCAGAATACACCATGAACGTGCCTTACCCTTGAGTATCTGCAGCTGAAATTGCCGAGGGCAAGTGGCAAAGATGTATTCGAGTGTTGACTGGTAAAGGAAAGGAGTAGGGAATTCCCAATTTTTTACTGTATTTTCTGAACTGACGTATATTTTCTGAATTGACATGTATTCTCTGATAGCCAGATTCAAATCATCTTTAAAGATCAAAGTTTTTCTATTGTTGGAGAAAGACACCCTGAACCTCATATGATCTGCTGCTGGACTGGGATCTACCACACAAGAACTCCTATGCTTTAACTAGATTTGCTGCAAGGGAAGTGTTGTACTTGGAGGTATTTGAATGCATTTTTCCTACTGTTAAACAGAGCTCTGCATGTATCAGAGTAGCTCCATTTACACTATTTATATTCTGGCTCCTTTCTATGTATATAGTACCCCCAGTAAAGTTTATCTTTTGCAAATTAGAAGCTAAGACTAATGTATTTTATAAACTGATTTTTTCTCTCCCTGAAGTTTTAAATTTTTTCATTTAAAACACTAAACACTTCGGCATTTAACTATATTTCTTTTGCAAAGCTTTAAAGCAGCAGCTGTGTTTACTGCCAGCATGACACAATACAAAAACATATTGTTCCTTACGAAAAAGAGAGGAAATTTGAAAAAGTGTGAGAAGGAAAGAGAGAGGCTGAGACCTCTTCTCTCTGGTCAGACCATCCTTGGACTCCTTCTGAGCCCTGTAGGGGGCTGGCAGGAAAGAATCTGTAGCCACAGGGACATGTTATCCAGAACCAAGGATTGAACCTAATTGTAAGCAGATTTTGCCCGCCTTTTTTTTGGATGAATGATGGCCCACTGGCATGTGACCTGGCTTGGCAATTTCCCTGCAGTGTCCAGGCTGCCATAAGGAGATACGTAATGTCTAGTGTGATAGGAAACTCTTTAGCGCAGATGGTACAGAGCTGCCTCATAAAATGACTCACTGTGAATCCTTACAGAAATCTCAGCTATAAAAATGATAATGGAAAAAGCACAAGAAAATGTAAAATGTCTTCAGAACCATTTGTTCCATCTCATGTCTTCCATTTGATGTACAAAAAAGATATATTCTACAACCAAACCAACAACTTCTTCCCTTCCATTGTTTTTGACTGGCCAGGTAAAATCTGTAGGACAAAGTACTGGAATTGTGGAAGTGGAAAGAGCTCTTGGAGAAGGTAAAGTGACAACTTCCAAAGTTCTGACCATTCCTTAGGGAAGAGAACTGACTTCTTGGGAAATGCTTTCTACACATAACTTCTCCTTTCCCCTTTTCACTCCTCTAGACCTCCCAATAGTAGGAGGAAACACTGAATTAGTAAAAGAAGACACCTGCATTTTTTTTTCCAAAAGAATCATGGGACGTTAGTTCAGAAATAGACTCTGAACCTCTGTGGGTGGAATTTTTCCTGTAATCCCTGAAGTAATTACAAGCTGTATATATTTTAGAACACTGTGCCATTTAAATCAAATTTTCAATTCTTTCCTTCTTTACTTTGAATTCACACACATTTTAACTTACTTTTCAGTATAATTTGTTGAGCATTTTTCATGGTTTATCCCTCATTTAAAGCAACATCTCTGCATCATTCCAGAGGTGTCTGTCACTTTTATTCAGTTTACTGTGTTCAGTAAGGACAGGCAGTAACACAAGACCAGAAGTAACACAAGAATCAGAGAAGAGGGGAGTGTTGGATGTGCTTCTACATTTTCTCCTCTTTCCACCATGGGAGATGATATCAGAACACTGAGTAAAAACATACAAGTAATTTTGAAAGAGAAAGTACTATGTGTATGAAGGTTGCATATGTTATTGTGGTGGTGGTTCAGGGCAATGTACTCTTACTCCATAGTTGCTATGTCAACATTTTAATGGGCTTTAGCATCAAATCCTCTAATTTCTCCCACTTACGTCACTTAGTTTAGATTTGTGGAGCAGTTCCTATGAGAATAGAAGAGAATTTTCTGTAAAAAATTGAACCCAGAATTCAGCTCTATGAACTTATCTCCAATGAAGCTCTCTCCAGTCTCTTGCAGGGGAAGCAGGATCAGAACAAATGTCTTGTCCTCGGGGCAGCTGCAAACTGCAAAAGTATTTAGAATACTTGGTACAAAGAATCACAACAGATCTAGTAAAAAACCAGGATTGCTTGGTCCTGTATAGAGCATGAGTGGAAGGGTTTTGACACAAATTGTCCTGTTAACACACATCAACACCTGTTGCACTTCTTCCCTTGCTCAGTTTTACCTCCCTTGCTGTCTCTTGACTGTCTCTCTGCAAGAGCATGTAGCCTCACAGAGATGTACTATGACTGTGTTTCAAGGACCCCTGAGCAACTCTCCTTTTTCCCTCAGCTAACTCACAGTGCACACATTGCAGATGTCAGCCTCAAGACAAAAAATGGTCTCCTCAGAATAAAGAATCGTTCCCAAAATCCTTCCACTAATCCTTCTCCATCTGTACTGTCTGTGACTTTCCAACTGTGTCCACATCTTCCCAAACCAACCAGATGTTCCCAGACACTTCATTCTGGATTTCTCGTTCCAGAGCATCTGTGGAGAGCATTTGTACTGCTGTTTCCAGCTGGCCACTGGGTAAGGCACTGCTCTCACACCATGCAGACAAATGGAAATGGAGGAGAAGAACCAGTACCTGTGACATTTGTTGACTGATGGTGTCACTGTGCTATCTACCTGCCATCTGATGCGTGCACTGAACTTTTGTCAGCCCTAGTGTCCTTTTTTGCCATAGAGTCCTATTGGGATGAGACAGTAAAAATGCTGAGATCTAAGCAAACAATAATGACCCTTTTTTGCTCTGTGAGACTCATATTGTGGTACAGTAACACATTTCAGATTGAGCCCTACCTGCCTGCAATGAAGCAAAAGAGACCAGGGGCAGGTCCTTTTGGAGAAGGAACACAAACACAGTCATCTGTGAGGAAACAGGGTAGCATATGCAAAGGGCTCAGCTGTAACAACAGGAATTTGAATAAGATTATCTCTCAGTGGTCATATGATCTTCATTTTTTGAACACTCTGGAGAAATATTTGTCTGATACATCAGAATTCAGCTTCATATTGACTTTCAAAGTTGTGATCTCTGCTGGCTAGTGTCATTGACCTAACAGAGCAGAACAGTTGTAGAACGGCACAAGGGGACAACAAGTACTTTGTGTTTTGAAGGTGCAGATTTTTTTTGACAACACAGTACTGATTTGTAAGCACATATTCAACTTACCATTCAATATTTCCCCCTGCTATTGAGTTGAAGTTCTCCCAAATTTCAGTTGGAGTCTCTCTGTAGTCATAAAATCCACACCGATCCATACAAGGTGTCATTTAATCATAAAAAGGAAATTAATTCTGTGTTTGCATTTCATAAGCAGTACATCTGCTACTCTGCATTTGCACCATACTGCAGAACACCTTATATGCAGGCTATAAAATATTGACTCTGAGAGGTTACGGGGAGAATAGTCAGAAACACAACCCAGAACCTTTCTCTACCATGATATAAAATAAACTATTTTCTGTCTGTATAAACAATTTCATTTCAGAACCAAGCCCCAGGAATGTGGACCTGTGATGAAAATATATAATTCAATTTGAAGTGGAATATTTGGTGATAAAAGTACTCCCAGGAATAATATTTAAAGAAGGATTACATTCTTCCATACTTCAGTTACTTGTTTTCTTCTGGCAAAGTAGACAAACACACTTGGATATTTAACTCACTACATGAGAAATTGAGTTTTCCTAAGAATTTCGCTATATGCACACATGCACTCACATAATTTAAAAAAACATATGATTGTCTATAATTTTATTTCAGATTTGTTAAACTCCAAGATCACTAAATTTCAATGTGAAAAAAATCACAGAATAAGTGAGACCTTAATTAGATTTGCTAATTAGCTGATATTTCTGCAGAATCCTGTCAGCATTCAAAACTCTTTTGCATGTATGGCTTTATATTATATTAGAACACCTTGGCAATAGCAAGTTTACAACTAAATTATATGATAGACTTTTTATACTGTCTTGTAAAAATTTTTTTTGAATGCTTTGTATAAAAAATGAACCCAATGTTCCGTGTTTCTGACACTACTTAAAACTGATCTTAAAAGGCTTCAGTGGAAGAAAAACTCTCTTCTTTTCCCTCTTCATCCAGCCAATGAATAGATCCGCAAAAGAAGCTAATTTTTTTTTTTTCCTATAGAAGCTATAAAGCTGCATTTTTCTGGGTGGACAAAAATCACTGAAGAAATTACTGTGAATTTCCTGCATTGCAATCCTTCAAACCATCTAAGGAAATCATGGTGAGTGATGGTGCAGATCTGTGCTCTTTCATGTGCTTCATTTCAAGTCCAGACTTTGTCTCAGTTGACATGGATGCAAGCTGCAAAGTTTGGATTCAGGTTTTTTTAATGAGCATTTTGAAAGTTCAGAAGTGTGTATAAATAAGTTGTTGGTTTTTTTCCCCAGACTGTAACATGGGAAGGCTCCCGCTGTGAGGTTTGGATCAAATGTGGAGGTTTGGTTTAGTTCTATTTTTGTTTCTAATGTACTAAGTTCACGGCGTTCACAGCCTGCCATAAACCGCCTCTGTTAAACATGCGCATTGTTAAAACATGCAGCAGACTTGGCTCAAGTTGTGCATCACCTAATGGAAGCCAGCAAAACTGTGAGCTGGAAGGAATCCCTAGCTGCAGCACACGACCCAGTGAACACCTGGACTTGCTGGAAGTAGCAATATAAATGGTATATTCATAGTAACCATGTCTAAGAATTGCTTAAACACTCAAGGCCCCAGCTCAGGTAAGAACTTCTGAAATGCTTCTGGTCGCCCAGGAGGGACTATCTCAGGCACTGCTCAGCTTTTGGAAGATCTGATATTTCTGGCCATGTTTAGGAAACAACAGTACTTTTATAAATGAAAATAAAGCTCACTCTTGAATTATCAATAAAATGTCAGTTTTTCCAGCTGTGTTGAATGCTCCTTTTCTGGCACTGTGGCTGGAGTCAGGAGGTGTTGTTTACCACAGCTGCTCCCTGCCACTACAGAACAAGTGTGTTTTCTGACCACTCACATGTGTAGTTTTGAACTCCTTGGCTCCCAACAGTCCTCTCCATGCAAACCCCATTTTGCAAGCAACTTCTTTCCATTTATTGCCTCTAACTCCGTCACTCCACTACACTGCACATGAAGAGATGAGGGCAGGGAATGATAAATGTGGTAGCAGAGATTTTGGTGGATGTTTGTGGCCTGACTGGAAGTCCCCTCACATATGTGACATTGTTCCTCTTTGGAAGTTGGGATGCCTGTAATCATGACAGTCTATACTCGGTCACATAGGCCATGACTGATTTAATTTCATTCCTTGGGAGAAACTATGCTGTACACCATATCTACCAGGACTTGTGTTGTGAAGATAAGGCATTGCATGGGCTGCACTTCATGCACCACACTAAAAAGAGCTTTATGTGCCATCTAAGGGATGTTGGCTTAGGAGAGGATGCATTGAGAAAAGTCAGAAGTAAAGTATATTTTTTTTTCCATGCCGTAAGATCAACTATTTTTTGTCTGTATAAACAATTTCACTTTAAAACCAGGACGCAGGAATGTAGACCTATGATGAAAATATATAATTCAATTTGAAGCCGAACCTTTGGTTATAAAAGTATTCCCAGGAATAATATTTAAAAAATGATTACATTCTTCTATACCTTAGTTGCTTTCTTCCTCTGGCATAGTAGAGTCTCTGAGTACATTTCACCCCAAACATCTCAGTTGATACTTGGTTAAGTTTTAAAATGGCTACCACATTATTGTCTTTACATAAAATAAATACAAAGCTAAAGATTAGTAGCCTCCTCTGTCATGCAGGATACAGAAGACTGTGGGCTTTGACAGAGTAGTAGCTCTAAACTAATTTAGGAGACAGCTGTTGACAACTGTGAAGTCTATTTTGTCTGAATAGAAATGTTTAGAAGTGTCTTTGATTTCCTTTGTGGAAATAAGTAAAGAATCTCACCCATACCACAAATACTTTAAAACCACTAAGATTCATGTGAACGACAGTTGGAGGTGATTATGTCTGAACTGTGCATGGTTAAGGAGGCTTCTGAAGGTGTCAGAGCCTGTGCTTTGGGCAGGTCATTAGGTGGGATGAATGTAAAGGGCTCTGCCTTTGCCCTCACCACAGGTCAGTGACTCTCTGGGGTGGTGGTGAGCACAGAAAAGGGAGCGGGATGGTGTGCTTTTGTACTCCCGGGGTCACCCTGCAGTTACCAGCATGCTGGGGAGAGGAAGGTGACTCAGAGCTGTGCCAGCCCTGGCAAACCAGAGCAGCCCCGAGGTCTTCTAGTCACAGAGGAGGAGCTGGCAGCACCATGCTTTCAGCGTGGTGGGAGTCTGGGGGCAGGCTTGCACCCCTACCCCTCCTGAAATGCACCCAGGGCATCCTGGCAGAAGATGAAAAGCTGGGAAAACTTACTAAGTAAGATCCCTCCATGGAGAAGCCTTGGCCATGATTGTAAATCTACCAAGGGCTTATGGAAAAGTAATTCTGATCTGTGTGGCTCTTCTGCCTGTTTGTTATGATGATTGAGAAAAGTAATTCTAAGACTTTGACATGTTCACCTTTAGTAAAAGGCATATTTTTGCAATACCACCAGAATGCTAAACTGAGACTTCTCTGATATTTGGAGCTTTCTGGCGTGGAGCCTTTTTGCCATAAAATATACTTATCCCGAAACTTAAGTGGACCTCTGAGATTTTGAAGTTGTAACCATAGCAAACATAACTTAAAGAGGGGGAAAATGTTCTGTCAGTGTCATTTCAGCTCTAAATGATGTAATCTATTTCTCTTAGATACACAGTTCTTTTTGGTCTCAAAACAGACCTGGAAATACCAAAGAATTCTAGTGGACTATTTCAGTTATAAAAGAAAATGAACTTTGATACATGATTATTCAAAGGACTTTCAAAAATACTGTGGCAGAATGACCTTGGAAGAAAGTCAGGCCCAATAAAAACACTCAACACAGCTGCAATATCAAGTCCTTTTCCTGGGATCCCAAGGTACTGCAAAAGTCTTCAGTGGTAGGTAGTATTTGCTTTTCAGGCCAGCTTGAATTATTTCTATATTAGGTTTTATTGGATCTATATGTGGCTATTTTATGGCTCTTTAGTATTTATGATGTATTTATTATCATTCCTACATTTCCCCTGTTGCTCTACTGTAGTGGGACTATCTAAAGATTGTGGAGCTATTTGTTATTGTACCCTTAATTTACAGCCACTCCATATTTTACATTAGAAGAATTCAGCAGTGTGACTGACATTAATTAACTTTCTCTATGTCCATCTGAATTCACAGTACTAAAAAATGCAATTGAAGTAGAGGTAAACCGAGTCCAGGAGCAGCCTGGACCATGAAACAGGTTTATGAGAGGGCCTGGGAAGAAACCTGCCTATGGCAGATCCCTGTTTCCAAAACCAAGCTATAAATTATGTCACTAAGTAGATCAAAAGCCTTGTTCCATTGCTTAAAAAATTGCCACTCAAACTTGGAGGTGTAATAGTAAAATCCAGCCACTTCTTGGTGAGGAGTGTTGGCTGGCAGCAGAGTGAGATGGAGTTCGGTTTGGTCTCAGAACCAGGTCCAGCCTACGTGAGGAGGAATGTTGGGCATGTATGGCAGCTCTAGTGTTCCCTCTGCTGCTGCCCTGTCTCAGCATGAGTTTGGCAACCCTACTTATGAGGAGATACCCATCCTATGAATACTGTCTTGGAGAGCCCTCCAGGCCTTAGTCCTTCCCATGCTTGTCACTTACTGTCTTTCTTTCTGTTCACCAGCTCTGACTCTCCCCTGAGAGTCCAGTACAAATTTTTTTTGGTCTCTGAATCAGCTACCAACAACAGTTTGCTCCTTTCCTTCTGTCCTACTAATTCTCCATCTTCTTCAAATAGAAATAACTCATACTAAGACCACAGGATAACAGGAAAAACCAGATGGGAAGGGATGTCAGGAGGTCACATAGTTCAGCTTACAGTCTTCTGGAGTTTTTTGTCAAATTAATAATGCCAAACCATGGCCCAGTTTACACATGTGAAATAACAGAGTACTAAAAAGCACAGAAGAAACAATGGTAGCTTTACACCATCTCAGCTTGCTTCCACAGTGTGCTGGTTTGTGCTGAGATAATTTTTCTTGTGGTGCCTGGTATGGGGCTGTGTTTTGGATTTGTGCTGAACTCAGGGGTGATAATGCAGAGATGTTTTTGCTGTTGCTGAGCAGGGCTTGCACAGAGCCAAGACCTTTTCTGCTTTTGGTGCTGCCACACTGGTGAGGGGGCTGGGGGTGCTGAGCAGACTGGGAGGAGACACAGCCAGGACAGGTGACCCCAGCTGACCAAAGGGATACTCCAGACCCTGTGGCATCATGCTCAGTGTATAAAGTGGGGGCAAGAAGGAGAAAGAGGTGGGACATTTGGAGCATTGGTGTTTGTCTTCCCAAGTCACCATTATGAGATGCGATGCTGCTCTCCTGGAGATGGCTGAACACCTGCCTGTCCATGGGAAGCACTGAATTAATTCCATGTTTTACTTTGCTTGTGTGCACAGCCTTTGCTTTCCCTATTAAACTGTTTTCATCTCAGGCCATGAGTTTTGCAGCTTTCATCCTTCTGATTCTCTCCCCAGTCCTGCAGGTGATGGATTGAGAGAATGATTGTGTGGTACTTGGTTGCTGGCTGGATTTAAACCACAACACACAGCAAAATCATTTTCTTAGATCCACATTTAATTGATGGATTGATGATTAATTTTTTGTGATTTTTTTTGCTAGTGTTTGGAAATGAGTTTTTTCAGAACCTGTGTCATTGTGTGAACTTCTGCATTGACATGCTGTCACCCTTTATAACACTCCCTGGACTGGATCACAAACTCATTAAAAGTCTTGCTTTATTCACACTAGCCATGTGGACACTATACCTGATTATAGCAGGGGGATTTGCTGGCCTTCAGCAAATACAAATTAGCAAAATTGGCAGAGGCCTAAAGTGCCATGTGAAGCTTGAACCTGACATGATGAAAGGAGAAGATTTTCCTAGCAGGGAAGTACTGCTTCCAAGGTGGCAGCTTTCTTGGATGACTCTGGACACTGGAGAGAGGGACCCTTACTCCTTTTTCTTTCCTGTCCTGTGATGTTTTCCTGTACTAAAGAGTTGCTTTTCTCCTGCAATGAGTGGTTCTCTGTGATATCCATAGTGTCACAATGTCACATACCTGGTGCTTGGATGCTATTTTCATATCTGTGGGAAAATTTGCTTCCTCATTGATAAACCAAACTGATAAACCAAAGGACGACTTTATGATTTGATAACACATAAAGGACATTAAGTTTTTACGCTGATTATAATATTTCTTAATGAAACTTATCTGGATCATCTTCCTTCTAAACTTTTCCTCTCTTCCAAACACTTCCAAATTGTCCCGCAACAAAGGTCCAAAACTAAGGTGCGCTCCAAGTTCATATTCCTTGATTTTGCTGATTTTCAGCCTATCCGTAGTTCTTAGGCTATGGCACTGTAAACAAAGCTGATCTTAGAAATAAAGCTACTTGATATTTTCAAAATCACTCCACAAAATACTCATCAGAAGGGATCTCTTGCTATTGCTCCCCACATGCAATCAATATATCACTTTAACTACAGTGCTTTTACCCTCTGTTTATCATCCCTTCTGAAGCCATGTGGAATACTCATCTTCTCTAATCCTTGTCTATAGTATTTCCAAAGTACTTTACAAGCTTGGAGTAATGGACTTTAATGCCTTGCAGCAGCTGAGCTGCTAGCATATATGATACCTTAAATGTAACAATCAAAGGAGCATGCAAGATTTTGGTATTTCCGCTGACTTGCAGATGTGCAGTATCCAGGTCCAAAACCAGTAATGTCAAGTTTAGATTGAAAGTGTTTAAAACAAAATAATGTCTCACTGCTCTGTGTCAACACTCCTATAATGTGAGAGGATATTCTCTGATAGAGAGAGCACCAGTATTAAATATCTGTTATCTGAGCTCTACAGTAATTTCTTTTTTGTGTGTTTGTCCATGAATAACCCTGCTCAAGATTTATGTAACAGAATGTATTGTTTTATTAATCCAGAGCATGTGGTATTCTCCAGGTGCTAAGCTTTGATCTCCTTGTCCTTCTATGTATTAAGCTTTCTGGTTCTCATTGACACTGATGCTCTTGATTTAAGGTAATCCTCTTATTGTCGGGGACAGGAAAAACTGCAAGTGAACTCTGCAGTGAACCTGGAATCTTGTTCCTTTCTTTTGTCTCAGTTTTGATTGAATCTCCACTAAATTCAGTTTAGTAGAATCCAGCCACTGCTTTTAGGAGTAAAAGTATATCTTTCTGCAACATTTTATGGTATGGAATGTCGTTTATGGCACATTGTATTACAGTTTGAAATGCTAGCGTTCACTAACAAAAGGAGCTGTGGTTTTATATCAAAACAACTGAAACAACTGAGCAATGTAAAAAACCCCTAGAAATCCAAGAAGGCAGTTTTCCTGTGGCTGGTAACAGAAGGGAAGAGTGTGAGTACATGTGCAACGGAAAGCATGGGACAGGGGAAAGAGGAATGGGACAGTGAAAAGGACTGCTGGAGCAAGGCTTCTTCCAAATGCCTGCTGGCATGTAGGGTGAGAATAAGAGGTGGCAGAGCCACACAATTAACTTCTGAGGTATCACTGAAGGAGCAGCTGCTTCTCCTCAAGGTGGCTCTTGCAGCTGGCACTGACTCCCCATCTCTCACCTCTGCTCCACTGTTTTTTCTCACCTACCTTGACAGGCCTATGCTGACTCGAGGCAGCTTGGTTCTGGGAAGGGGAGTTGCTGGGCCAGGGTTGTGTGGTGGGCTGGCATGGTCAGATCAGGTGTGAAACCAACTCCCTACTCCCCCTCAGCCCACATGCCTCCCTGATACGATGCCTGAGAGGTCTGCAGCACTGTGCAAACATGGACTTTTCTTCAGGGCCAGTGGGGTGGTCAGGAAGGAATATTCTGTGCTCTGAAATCAGGGATTGCAAGGTGGGTGGGGACATTCACTACAACATCTGCATTACTTGAGATTTCACTGGAGATAGGACACGGATTCCTTGTAGAAGCCCGGGGCGGTAGAGCTCAAAGGGGTCATCTAGCTCATTCCTGTATTCCGGCGCAGCATAACTACGCCAACATCTCTTTTTTTGCAGATAGGTGTCTACTCTGTCCTTAGTGAGCTTCCCTATTGGGTATAACTCATTCGCCATGGCAAAACTTCCCAACATTTTTTGCTATTGACATTAAAAACTTCTAATGTTTACCCTCATTCTTTCTTGCTGATAATTAAGATAATTTACTTGTAAAAATCTTACTGGACACAGGGAAGACTTTCTTTCTTTCTTTTTTGCTGGCATCCTCAACGTAGCTGAAGACTGTTGCTACTGTATCTCCTCTTCTCTTCTCCAATCTAAACAATAAAATGTTTCAGGACTTCCATGAATACAATTTTCTTCTAGTCATTCTCATGACTCCTTGAAGAAGGGGCCAAACCTCTCTTGCACTACAGACTTACCAAAGCCACATGGAATAGAAGAATTCATTTGTGCATCCAGTAGATTACATTATCCATTTTGGTAGGGCAATTGAATATTTTTCCCCCTGGAACTATTTGTTTTTGACATATGTGCTGCTTGTGCACTGATATAACCTTCAGCCCTTTTGCTGCCTCTGCAGGGGCCTGCCCATCATCTTTTGATGCAGATGATTGCTATTCCCCAGAAACCCTGTATCTCTCCTGGCTGAACCATATTTTGTTTATTTCAGACCTGTCCTCCAGTTTCTCAAGGTCACTTTGAATTCTCATCTTGTACTTTGACAGTTAGTCTTGCTCAACTTTCCATCGTTTATGAATTGAATGAGAAAGCTATCTGCCCCGAATAGTTAGTGAAAGTATTGAGCAACTGATACAGTTGCTGCAGGTATGTTACAGGTGGGAGAACAACCGGTGGTATCTCACTCATTCAGTGAAAATGTTTCTAACCAGTCATGTATCCTTTTCACATTCCTCTCTGTACTTCTGTATGAAGAAGGTTTAGTCAGTTTTGATTCTTCATATAAAAGAGAAAACAAGATCTGAAAGAAAAAAGAGACTAAAATCTTTATGTTACACTCCCAACTTGCAAATAATAATTGTTCAAAACAATGCAGATCTTTTAAACTTCTGATTCTGATTATCTGTAATATAAAAGTAATTGACCAAATACCACAGAGCAGGTCAGACATCCCCATATTTACCTGAATTTTTCTTCTAAATTACTTGTTGTTTGTAGGGATCAATAGTAGACATTGACAAGCCTTAAAACAGCCCATACATGGTCCACTGAGGTATTTTTGGACTGTTGCTTAGCTCTCCACATTCAATATACATCAGACTGATGCAGTTGTCTAAGGAAAATCAAATGTCACACAAACATTCTTTGAATCATAGAATCTCAGAGCACAGCTATTGCTCTGAAAGAGACAGTCAACTCTAGCAGTACGCAGTTTTGAATCTGCCCAATACTTTTAATATAACACTTTTTATTCTCTGTGTCTGTGCATTTTTTGTGGGCTGTACTGTCCATACAGGGGTTTCCTTCCACTGCTGCAAAACTGCTAAGGAGTTGTAAGCAGTCACAGACACAGATGGCCCATACTGTAGCTGTATGGGTCACTCTGCAGTGACGGTATTCACAGGGTATTCACAAAGCACTTGGGTGAAGCAGGGGACGAGGGGACTTTGTCCCCATACTGCAAATGGTGACAGTGGGTAGGGGACAGGAGTGATTTGGTGAATCCTTGCCAGAACATCAGCTACTGTCACTGGTTTGAGGCAGGAACGCTGGGGTGGTTCACCGCCTTCCAAAAGAGTCAGTGAAAGCACTTAGGGTAATTCACCCTGCAGAGGTGTCTTTTTTCCACTGACTGCCAAAGGAGCTCAGGTGACTGGGGCAGCGTGCTGGTACTCTTACTGATATGTTGGCTGGAACATGCCTTTCTGAGTTGTTAAGATTTCTGCACCAGGGCTGCCAGCTGTGCAAAGGTGCTCCCTGCTGCAGGCCAAGCGTGGCTCCCAGATGCTCCACCAGCTTATCAGCCCTATGCTATAAAAGTGCAACCTGGATTCAGTGGGAGCAGAAATCTTTGAGCACTTCCCCTTGCTCACAAAGGTCAGTTTCTTTGTGTCTCCCATCTCTTGACACTTGTCTTAATGCTGTGTGTGCTGGCCCAAGAAGAGAGGTTTTAGCTACACTCTGAAATGTTGCTCCTGCCAGAGGGATCTGGGAGTAAAAAAATTTAATCTGAGGACTCAGGAGGCAGTTGAGATAATTTATGGACAGGGCAGAATATACATAACTTCAAAAATGTTGTTAGTTTGTGTAATATGGAAGGAGGACAGTGTAGTGGAGCATGTATACATGGAAAAAGTAGAAATATTTTGCCAGAATCCTTAGGGTATTGGGAAAAGATTTCCGTTCTACTAGTTGAATTGTCATGAGGGATTTTCAAGGGTCAAGTTCCATATTGCAAGGAGGATATGAAACTTTTAGGCCATTTATTGCATGGACATGTAAAGCAAAGATTGTGCATGCTTGGAGGTTGTAAAAACAATTGGCTCTTTTATGTTCGAAAAGAGGCTTTGTGTCATGGGCTGTATTGCATCACTGAATCTTAATCTCTTGAAAGGCATGATTGAGAAGACAGTGCTGTGCATGCTGAAGGAGTATGGCAGGCTCATTAGAGGGTCTACAATGAGCCCTCACAACAAGTGACATAGTAAAAGCTGCACATCACATGATTTGTGCAGATTGCAAAATATGAAACTCAGCAGTGAACATGATACATCTTTTTAGAGGGGCCCAGTAAACTGAAAAAAAGAAAGAAAAAAAGCAAAAATTCCTCGGGAGCCTTCTCTCATGCTATGACCACTGGGAATTTTGAATAGAAAATGCTTTGCCTGCCTGGCATATTCTTGCAATACTCTTCTATTATTCTCTAAACTTGGAGTCACTTCTTTGTTGTGAGGAAGTAGAACAGCACATCTTCTTCTTCTTCAGTTGTAGGTTTGGAGGGACTCTCTGGAGACCTAGAAGCACATGCTTTTAAACACTGGAAAATTTAAAGCATTTGTTGTGTGGAGAGCGTTGGTCCACAATACATTTGAATGTGACATTGAGACACATATAAATAAGAAATGAGAGTAAAAGCAGAGATGGATCATTGAAGTGTTTATAGTTCCTCTGGTATTATTAAGATGGAGAAAATAACACCACCATTTAATGCTTTTTAACAGATCCAGATTTCATTAAGTCCTAACAGGATCCTTCCCTTTAACACTAATTTATCCTTCTAGATGTCTCAAAAGAGATTTTCTATTTAAAGCATTTTCTATTGCATCTCTAAGTGGTAGTCTCAAATGCAGTTCTGGTCTAAGCTAATGTTATATCTTCTACCTATAACAGCTTAGTAATATAATACAGTACATGACCTAAAGCTTCCTTGCACACAAACCAGAAAATGGCTATTTTATTTTACAGCCACTCCAAATGCACATAAAAATCATCTGGGAAATAGGTTTCTAATGGTTGATAAATTAGCAAAAAAAAAATAAAATCTCTTCTTTTTGTGATTAATAGGAAGACATATGTATAAGAAAATCAGTAGCAATCAGCAATCTATATGACACTCTACATTATAAAAAAAATTAGCTAATATTATCCAGATGAGAAACAAATGCTTCAAAAGTTCTCTCTAATTTTCTATTCCACAGTAAGATTGAAGGAAACTTTATCTTTTCTTTCATTCTTCTCATGAAAGATTTTAATAATTCTTTAAAACTGCACATGCCACAGGGCAAAGCAGCAAGTAATGCTTCATATAGCAGGTGACCTGTCTGTTGTTCTGCTTGGTTGTTGCCAGTGCATTTTTCATTTAAGAAAGGAGCTATTTCATTGAGCCATTCTAGAGACACACAGAGAGATTACTCAGGCTGATAAAGAGTGAAATGAGGAGTAAAGTGCCTAAATACAAATGTTTAACTCATCAGCCCTATACTTCTGTTGGTGGATAGCATGCTGTTAGTCTTGGATTTCCTTCATTACTCAGTCTGCAGCTTAAGCTACTCTGACATCTTTTTTATTTTTCTTCTACAGCAAAATATTTTCCAGTTTTTACACCTTTTTTATCCTTGCCTGTGGATAAGCTATCCTCTATTAAAGATTCAGCTAATTCAGGTACATTTTATTTTGTGAAGTAGTTTACTGTTTCTTCTTTCAGGCTATAGCAGAGGCTGAGATGATTTATTGCTATCAGTAATAATCTGAATTACTAAGCATGTTCCCAGGGTTTGAAAGAATGGGAAAGCACGTGGGGAAGAGGAAAAGTAGCAAATCCTACCCTTGGCCAGCTTGCCTTATCTTAGCCTATTTCCTTAGGTTCTGGACAGTTGATCTGCATTATATATAGTCCCATATAATCTTCTTAGGTATTCCCTAAAGACTGACATTGTAAAGAAAAGAGAAGATCAAACAACCAGCAATTTAGAAGTTCAAATTAAAGCGTGGTTCTATCCAGGAAGAGCGGCTGTAAAACTAGCACTCTACTCACATTAAATTGTATAAGCTTCTTTTACTGATGAAAATAAGCTTTTACTGTTTTTAACACCTTGTCAGAAAAGTGATGCCTGAGCGAATTCTATTGTATTGTCTTGAAATTTATCAGCAAAGTCATCTATTTGTTAACCTCTGCATAATTATTTGGAGCAATGAAACTTCACTTATTTGATTCCAAGGTGTCACTGCTTTGCCAGCTGGTAACCTTCCTGGATCTAGAGCCCACTCAAAAGCTGATGGGTGAGCCTCAGCTAGAAAGGACATGGTCCTCCTAAGTGCTGAAGCCCAGGAGGAAAGTGCAGGTTAGTGAAAACTGAGCCTGAAAATTAAGTGTTTGGAACAGAAATCAGTAAGAAATGTAAGTACCTTGACATTCAGAAAGTCCCTAAAGGAGCAAAGTCCTGGCTTGTGCCTAATACGTATATGGCCAGTGCTTTGCTAAAGCAGTCTCCAGGCTACTTGCAGGTTTCAATGTTGCAGATTTTAACATGAGAAGTCATATAACTGCCAATAGAGCTATTTTAAGCAGTCCTGTAGGAAATTCAGGAAAGCCTTTCTAATCTAAGATGAAAAATTATAAATTTTAGAAATTACCTTTGGGAAGAGAACAGTAAAAAAAGGAAATATCCAGCACAGCAGTTGATTTCAGAGTCTCCAGAGGTGTCCTGAAAAAGAGAAACCACCCACTCTAGATGGGGTCAGACAAACTCTGGAGCATGAAATACTTCCTGCTGCTTCTTCGCTTGGTATCTACTTAGTGGACATAGGCTGCAACATTTTCAAGCTTTTCCAGCTGACATTAGTACTCCAGGTTCCGTGTGTCTCTGGCAGAAGTGGGTTGCCAGTGGCTCTTGCCCTCCTGGCTGGATGCAGAAGTTTTGGGAGCCCAAAACCTGCTAGCTGAAGCAGGGTAGGATGGTGATAATGTCCCAGACAGTGGGTCAGCATCACCGCACTCAGTGCTTGTCAGAGGCCTGGGTATCACCTCCTGTATATTTCCTCCCTTATTTGAGAGCTGAGCTGCTCCTCCCCACTGTCATCAGGTGGTCCTGCTAATAACAGGGATTTCTGTTCAGCCCTTCCTCTCTTTTCTGAGATGGGGAGGGAAGGTGTCATCTGCCTTCATGGTTCTCTGTACTGCAAGAGATTGGCTGGACATTGCAACTGCATAAAAACCTGATCCATTTCACACTGGCTTTTATGAAATAGTAAGTAATGATTCCCACCCCAAATGGGACTGAGATGATAAATTAATGATCTCTTTCAACAGATCTTGTTATCTTTCTTATCTTCTCTTCCAGAATAACAAATCTTTGTGTCCTAATTTACTCCAGTGCATCAGTAAAAATGCAAGAAACAAGGGTCATGCTTTGCTTTCACTGAGATCCTTGCTACAGTCTTCAGCCACATTCGGGCTCTGTGTTTCTTCACCTTTCATTTTTCATAGGAGGAAAGGAGACTCACATTCCTACCCTCCTGTAAACTAACTTGGCTATAAAGTAGTGAAGTAGATGTCAGCCAGTGACATCTGGTTTTGTCTCTGTATTGAACGCTGGCCTCTGCAGCATGGTAATACTTTTCACAAGAGGCCAGAGGGGTGGGAAAATAAGAAACTTCTACAAGTTTGTCTTCTTTATTAAAACAAATGGATCACCAAATGAGTAGACAGTTCACAATTCATCAGGGGAAAATCAATAGAGGAGGTTTTTCACTACGGTTTATTGGACAGAAAGCCTTATATACCACAAGGACATGGGAAGCCAGGTACACCTCCAAATATTTCAAATAAAAGCAGCATTTTCTAAACACTGGCAGTGATTTTCTTTGTATATAGGTTTAACCTTGGACCTTCTGTCATCTTGTATTTTTACACAGGAAATTAATTTTCTGCATCCTCTGTGTGCATAGAGAAGACAGAAAGTCAAAAAACTCCAAGGGATTTCCAAAAAAGCCTCTATATAAATTTTAAAATTAAACAGATGTTATATGATAACCATTAAATCTAAGCTATGGGTTCCAAGGTTATAAACTATACATAATGTTCTGAAGCAAGAGATGAAATAAATTTTTTTCATTTACTGAAGGTTTTCCAGATCAAAAAGATCAGGATTTAGATGAATCCGTGTAGGCCTTGTGTTCCAACAAGAGTTTATAAACATCCAAAATAAGTAAATGCTCTTACAATAGCTAGTAAACAGCCATGGGTAGAGACATTCTGTGACTTTCCATCTCTGCTGGGAACGCAGCTTCGCATTACCAAGAGCCTGTCCACTGAGATAGCCATCCTCAGTGGGCATTGGAGTGGATCCAAGGCGAGTTCAAGGGTGAGTAAAGGCAGTCTGCTTGCCTGGTCACTTGCTGCAACCCTTGATCTGTGCCTGTAATTCCAGAACAAACCCTCACAGCTTGTATTTTCTAGTTGAAAATTACTATGTTACATTACTACATTACTGGAAAAGGAATTAGCAATGGGATGAAAGATATCTCCCTGTAGAAGACCTTCAATCTGCAAGGGAAAGAAGAGAAAACAGCCCAGTTCACACCAGTCTTTCCCTGCAATTGAAAAATTAAGCAGAGGTTATTAATGACTGCCTAAGCATCACAGAAATAGCAAGAGCCTTCACACTATCACCTGACTTTTTATGCCAGGCTCATATTTCTGTTCATTGCAGAGGAATCTCAAACTGTTTCCACTGTCCTTCAAAAGGGATCCACTCTCCTTCATGGAACAAAAGCCCAGGTGATGTAAAAATATATACTTTTCATCCTGTTAGATTTTACCTCCAAATCACATAATATTTTGTCATTTCAGTGCTGTAGACTTTCTGTGGCCCAAAGAAGGGTGACTTTCTGTGCTACCTTTTATCTTCCCAAATATGTCCCTGTTCAACCTCATTTTCCTCTTGATTTCCTCCATCTGGTTTTCATATGACCCTGAGCAGCTGTACAAGGTGTGTATATATAGTCTTTTGCTAGTTTCATCTTTACTGAGATGCCTTTCTGCTGAATATCTGCTTAACATTATTTTTATTTGGATCCACTTCAGTTTTAATCTTACTTCTGGCCTTGATGAGAGAGCTGCTCTGTCAGCTTATGGTTTTTTAGCAGGTTCTGAATTTAGAGCAATTCAGTCACTCAGAAAAATTTTAAAAACTCCTTAACTCCACATGGTACACAGTATTGAGTAGTTAATCCCATTAATGTTAGGGCTTTTCCTCCCAAATACTATTAATTTAAAGAGCCTAGGGATGTCTGGGAAAATAGGAGGACTATTTCTTTTGCATATTTCTTTTCCCTTGGAAACATGAGGCACTGCATTGTGGTGTGTCTGCTTTCCCTGGAAAGGAAAAAATACCAGGAACATTTAAGGGGCTGTGAAAATATACCACATTGCCCAAAAGCTCAAATTAAAAACAGGATTCCACAAAAACCTGTGAGGCTGCCCTCTGAATGCTCTAAAACCCTGAAAGTGCTTCTCTTTTTGGAGGGGCTGCAGAAGCACTAATGGAAGAGCCAGAGCTGGCTTGCAGTTCAGGTTCATGCCTCCCATGAATTATGGCATGGACTCTGCTCATATTCCCTAACTCTACCTCATGCCTTCCGTATCCTGTCTTCTTGATCTCTACCAAATCAGCACACAAGAATTAAATCTGTATCATAATTTGTTATGATTGCTGTATGATTATCATGATTGTTTTTTCCTTGAAAACCCATGTTTTCTAAGTATTCTTTTGTGTAATTCTAGGGAAAAGGGAACTCCAACATCTTGTTTAGAAATATCCTACATACAGTGTGTTTTCTGGCATTTTATATCAAAGCTATTAATTTAATGCTGTTTTCCTCACCCACCCACAGAGCTCTACTTTTTGGGATAAATGCCAGCACTTGGCACATAATGCATAGTTGATTGTGACTTGCTAGACTGCCTACTGCATTGGACAAGGTACAGATGGATGCAGAGACTATTTTTAGGCAAGTCCATCACAGAAAGGATCAATGGTTTAAGGATCAAGTTGGCTCTACAGAGGTGCTGAGACATTGGGAATATATTGTTGCAATGCCATTGGGGTGGGGTTTTTTTGGTTGTTGTTTTTTCTTCTTTTTGAAAGACCAATGAAATACTTGAATAGGAAGGAGGCAGAACAGAAGCTTAAGCTTGCATAGTTAGCAGGATGGAAAAATTGAAACAGCATAGGCAGAGAATGAAAAAGTACCATAGTGAGGATTCTCTGCACTTGGTTAGACATCTAGAGGTATCTTTTATGATGGTTTTGAGCTCATACATATACTTTGATGTACACTGTGCATACTTTTATCTGTTTAGTCTTTCAAAAAAAGATAAATCAGATTGTTCTAGACACATCTGATTTTTTTTAAGAGCTTTGAGAGAATTTATCTTCATTCAAAAGGATATAAGTTTAACTTTTTCTCTACTTTAAAAAAAATCACCTGATACCAATTAGAATTCCTTTACTGCTGGGCTGATTTATGGTACTGTAATACGGCACTGAAAATATGAAAGCAGAGAAGCAATATTTCAAAATGCAGCATAAAATTAACAATAAAAATATATATTTATAACCCAAAAAGTATGATTTCATCCTGGAGAATTACCAAGCTAATAGCAGTAATAAGCATGATTTTAGTTGTACCATATTGTACTTATTAAACACTTCAGGGGACTTGTGAATAAATCAAATGGCAGGATCATTTTTGGATATTTGAACATATTTTTAGATATTATAAAAATGTGGAAAACTATCACAACTGGTTATCATTTATTCATGTTTTCCAAAAAGGGTTTTAATCATAGACCTCATTGTTACATCCTTCAAGATCCTGGGCTGAT
This sequence comes from Picathartes gymnocephalus, assembly GCA_013390045.1. Lineage (NCBI taxonomy): Eukaryota > Metazoa > Chordata > Aves > Passeriformes > Picathartidae > Picathartes > Picathartes gymnocephalus. The sequence continues at coordinate 72,410 of WEKY01038518.1, forward strand.
GCCTGCGGGCTGGAAAAGCAACTCCATTTAATAAATGTAGATTTAATATCTTTTGGAGATAAAATTAAAGCAGACAAAGTATGTGTAATAATGTGAATTATACTCACTATCCCAGGTAATCTTGTTTGGTGTCGGGAGGATGTTTCAGAGGAAGGAAGAAAAATGGTTTAGTAATAAAGATGGGCCAAAACCCTGGAGCCAAGCTCATGAGATACAATGTGGAAAGCATGGATGCAAACTCAAACTTTGCAGATCTATCACAGGCTCAACTCCAGCCTTGAGGAATGAGCCTTTTCCTATGGAAGTGAATGAGTGAAGTAACAGAGCTTTCTATTATTCACTGCAACTCCTAGTACCTGTAATACAACAAAGTTCAAAGGACTCAGGTAAAAATGGCATCTTACTGTGCTATGTGCTGTACAAACACACAGTAAAAAAAAGGTCCTGCTTTGAGAATGGTCCAGGACAGACAAGTAAGATGAATAGCTGGAATAGAAGCAGATAAAATAAGTAAGAACACATTCTGTTGCAGAGAAGTTAGTAGAAATTGAAGCTCGCAGATGACTGGAGTTTAGACATATGTTCAAAAAGCATTCCCTGGTCAACCCAGCTGCGTCTGCAAGACAACAAATGAAGAGTTGATTCCTATAGAAATTAGACCCTGTAAGTAGGCTGGTGTTGCTTGAGCTCCATGGGAGCTATTTTTTTTCCCAGTTTACAATTATCAATACACACCACTTAAGACCTTGGCCCCATGCCTTCTGCTTTCTTATTTGTATGACAGTATGGTCCATTGGAAATTTACAAACAGAGCAGTAGAAATCCAGCAGAGAGAAAGGCTTTCTCCATGGTGACCTGTTATGGGAGGGGCTATTACTCGTTAATAATAATTTTGAAAGCTATAGTAGTTCCTTCATATTCTTACTCATGCTTGATCTTTGTTTTAAAACAAAAGAAAATATTCCTTTGATTTTGTTTTTAGTATATTAAACAATAGGGTTTTAGGAAACCACTGCCTTCTACCAGCCTTCTTTCCAGCTTCAAAATAGCTTGTGCTCTTGTTTTTCAGCTTATTGTGAAACAAATTCCTTCATGGTGAGAACACCATGAAATGACAAATTTCAGCCCATAGTGAATTGTTCTGGCTCAGTTAAAAACACTAGAAAATAAAGTTTGTAATAGAAATACTCGTGGAAGTCTTCATGATAGTAGCAGGAGCAAAGCTCTGTTGTAAGGTTTTCTGGAAATAGGGCCACAATGATTTGTTCAGCAATCTGTTCTGATCTAATCATAAAGAAAAAAGTGTTCCTGTCAAGTTTAATCTGAGATCCTCCATAAGACAGTGCATATTTTCAATAGGCACTATCAATAGATCAGCAGCATTTAGAAAATATTTTTTTTGTTTTACAGTACCCTTATTGAGGAAAACAAAGGCATCCTGATGACATTCTTTAGAAGCAGCAAGACAAGTAAAGTACAAACAATTGTTTCACTGTGATTCGAAGAAGGAAATAAAGCCATTATTGTCCTGACTGCAAGGGCCTGCACTGTGCTGCCAGTGTCCACTGAGATGCTCTTCCTGGGTAAAAGATTTGTCTGATTTGGTGGCCCCCCAGGACATTTTCACTGTAAATGCAGGTACTTTTGTCTATGTTGTTCTATGTGAGCTTGCTTTCCTCAGCTCCATGCCACGAATGATCTGTGGTCTGGGAAAAAAAAGGCTGAAAGGAGCTAACCTAAGCTGTACATATCCTGCATGGCAGTCTGTGGTGCAGAATCATGTCAGATAGCTCTGGATCTCAAAGCAATCAGTGAAGTAAAAGGGATGCACTGTAAAGTGTAAAACAACTTAAAATTAGCTTGTGTATCTGCCTCTTCACAATTGGAACTGCACAGTGCAGACACTTCCTGACAGACCAAGTTAAGACAATGGGAACCGAAGAGAGTCTAATAAGGCCCCTCAAAGAACAGTAAGCTTAAAAGCAAAGTAAATTTGTAATCCACATCTGAAAAAAATGCATGTGGGGTGGTGGTTTTTTTGGCACGAGGGTCTGTAAACCTTGTTGTATCTCCCCTGCAAGCTCGGGAAAATGAGAGAAGAGTCCTCAAGGTATCTAAACCCCCAAAGACCATGAAGACCACAGGCACATGAATGCGTGGGAAATGACGTGCTGGAACATTATGCAGAGACTGCATTTATAAAACAAAGGTAAAAATTTATCTGACTTTCAAAATTATCACCTTTCTTAATGCCACTACATCTCTCCTTCTTTCCCCTCTGTTTATTACCTATGTTTTTAATTCCTTTCTCCAGTTTTAAAACGTATTTTGATGGCAGCTGTTCATGTACTACAGAGGAGCTCTACTTCAAAGGAGAGAAAGATTACAGTCTTTTAACCCTGGACTGGCCAGGACTGGTAAAGTTATTGTGTGATTTAGGTGGGAGATGTGTTCATTTTTCATCTGCTGTTCATCCATGACCTTACAGCCTCATCTGTGCTCATTAACTGAGTTCGACACATCTCTGCTGCAATCCTCCGCTGGCAGGAGCAATGTGTGAAGACAATGAGGGCAAAATTGCCATGTCTTGTTTGTTTCTTGAGCCTTTATGACTCATGATAAGGCAGGCTTATGAAAGGAATTATGTGTATTATCTCACCATAAAAAAGTTCTGATAGATATATATAATTTTACAATGGACTTGAACAAAAACAAATGTTGAAACATGCTGGCCAATAAAAATGGAAACATTGACTTTTTTTTTTGAAGAATAGAGTATTCTGATATAGTCCACAACATATTGCGTGAGGAGACTAAACTCTTCTGGAAAATTCTAGCTGAGCAGCTAGCTGGACCAAAACCAAAATGGGTAGAAATTTAAGCCATATATTCCTGCAGCCACTGCAGCATTGTACAAGGATCATCTTAACTAGTTATTTTAAAAATGTAAGTGACTTTCAGGTTTATGGTAGGAACAGCATTTCATTGAATATTACTTTGCTTCTCTCATTTTTCCCTCCAATAAATTAATTGAAAATAAAGCCTTGGGATTCACCTCTGAGGGGAGGCACAGTGCATTTTCCCCAGAAACCTCTTCTTTAGTGCAGGTTACTGGCAAATAAATAAGCAAAAAACCTGAAGAGGTGCGTCTGTGCCTGAGGAATGAGTGCTTGCCCTAGCTTCTGATTTTGTTTAGTGTTAATTTGGAGACAGACATTGCTTTCATGAAAGCTTCTAAGGGATGGTGAACTTCCTGTGTGCACATGTATGTACTTACCTTTTTTTGGATAGCATAAATAGAATACATGAAATCTGAAGCTTAGCAAATACAAGTTACATTTGGACAAAGGGAATTCTTCATCTGCTCATTCAAAAAACTCTTGTTATTTTCCTGCCCAAGTGAATAGATCTTTAATATGTTCACCTCAATGTCTTTCTTGGAATGAAGAGCTTAAAACTAAGCACAGGACTTGCTCAGTCCTTGATCTCACAAGTTCCAAGTTCAGGAGGACAATCCCTGCCCTGGTCCTGCTGGCCACACTCTTGCTGGTACAGGCCAGGATCCATTGGCCTTCTTGGCCACCTGGGCACACCCTGGCTCACGTTCAGCTGCTGCCACCAGCACCCCCAGCTCCTTTTCCTGTGGCAGCTTCGCAGCCACTCTGCCCCAGCCTGTGGCACTGGCTGGGGTTGTTGTGACCCCAGGGCAGGACCCAGCACTGGGCCTTGTTGAACCTCACACCACTGGCCTTGGCCCATGGATCCAGCCTGTCCAGATTCCCTGAGCAAATGACAAGAAGTAGTGAGCTACAATAGGACAGGATTTTCTGGGTTTCCTACGAAGCTGGTCACCCTGCTCCCTGTCCAGAGCACAGCGCTGTCTAGCCCAAGGAATTGAATGCAAGTCACTGCCCAGTATTCTTCTCTCTAAGAACATTGTCATCTGGCACTGGACTTTCTCCTCAAAGTCTCAGACCTTGGAGAAATGTGGTTTAACTAGACTTTCAGCTTTCCTAAAACAGAATGTTTCTAGTTCTTGTGGGTGTTGAGAGGATGTTTGAGTATGAAAAACCCAAGTGTGTCAGTTTAAAAAAATACACATACTTTTTGTAATAACTTAGAGCTTTTGGAGACCCAACCCACCTTCTGTATGTCTACATTGGCAGTACTGTGAACTGCAAGATCTCACATTTTCTGACCTGCTTTTACATCATACCCGAGAAGGGATGTAATTTTTGGTTTAAGGGAAAAAATTGAAACAGTTTGTATTCTCAAATGTCTTCTTGTGCAGTCCCTTTTTGGAAGTAGTCAACTTATACCTTTTCCACGAAGGTCTTTCAATGCACAGCAGGTTTGTGCCTCTTGTTGTTTGCCCAAGCTACTACTGCCTCTCTTTAGACATTTTCTGGTACAGACTGGAACATAATGGGGTTTATATCACAAACAGCATGAAGTATCTGCTCAGTTTATGCTAGAAGGCTCCTGTTAACCTTTAATCCTCCTAAGTCTTTCTCAAAATAATGTGAAACAATCTATTTTTACATTCTTCCCTGTTGTTTAATGCTGGTTAATATCATAAACAAATTTTGCCCAACATGAGAAGTAATTAGAGCCTCTTGGGTCAGGGACAGCACTAAGGGCAGTGTCTCCACTTGTCTGTACCTTTTCCAAAAGCCAACAAGGGTGATTCTGAATGGGGTGAATGACTTCTGAGGAGGAGCAGGCACACATTTCATCTCAGTGAAAGCCACAGGTCTCCCAGATGCCATATGGGGTGAAGCCCCTCTCCAGCCTGAGAGTGCTTCAGGAGGTGAGGGGATACAAACCCTCCAAGTGCCCCTCCCCTGCCGACCCTGACCCCATTAGAGGCTGACAGCTGTGAAAGACATAGGAAGCAATTAAAGCACACTGTATTAGTCACAAAGGCTGATGGGCCCTGCTCTCCAAAAAGTGCAGGTCTGCAAAAGAGATAAAACTAAGGACCTCGAGTGCTGTAACACACGGCTCAGAGGCTTTGTGCAAGTCTATCCTCTTGGATCTACTTGGGGTTATTTATTTACTTAAAGTTCGTTTGAAAACTGGGAGCTTCAGGCTACTTACCCAATTAACCTTAGCACCTGTTTGGCTGGAAATGCTTAGAGAGCAGTGTGAACAAGCTGTGGCAAGCTTTTTTCCCCCCTTTTTTAAAGTGAAGACGAAATATATTTCTAAAGCAAACATTATTCCGGCCTGATCTCAGGTCTGCAGTGCTGGGGTTTGTTCCTGACAATGATTCAAGTGGAAGCTCCTGCTAGCATCCACCACTGCTCTAGCAGAGACAATCATGATATCTAAATCAATAGATTGTAGTGAATGGCTGTTGTTTTAACTTTTGCCTGCTTCTGTTTTATTGCCTGATGGATTTTGGCTCTCAGTTTTCTTCTTCAGAGGCCTACAATCCGCACCAAATGTTTCACATTACTCAGTGTGAAAAACCTCCTATTCTTTCAGATTTTTTACAAGTTCATACATCCGTGGAAACCTGATATTTCATATTTCATTCTGCTTTGTGAATGTCATTGTGAGGGATGCTAGTTCACATGCAACAGGCCTCTTCTGTCTTTGATCAGCTTGACCGCAACTAATTGTAAATGGAGAACAAATGAAAGAAATATTTATAAATTTCATGGGAATTCAGGCAGGGCCTAAGCCTTTCCTAATGCCTCCATTCACAGTAAATGTTTATTGAATACTTCTAGTCTACTGTGCACTTCAGTATTTATATAGTTATAAGTATAGTTAGGTTTTAGCTTGGTCTGAGGAGATCCAGTGAAAGAACTCTCTCGTGTCTTTCATTCTGCCTTCCTTCCTTCCTTTCTTGTCTTACTTTTCTTTTTCTCCCCAAAGCACTCCTTTCCTTTGTCTTTATCTTATAAAACAGGCTGCTGGCCAAAGAGAGGAACACCACAGTTGTTGGGTTCCAGAGTCTACAGCTGTAAGAAGGGTAAGAAAGGGGAAAAAAATGACCGTAAAATTTAAAACAAATTTTGAGGCACAAAGCTGAGTTGGGAAAAATCAAATGAAAATGTTAAAGATTTGTCTAAAATAAAGTCATAAATGCTCTGAGCCAAGTGAAACAGCTGCTAGGTCATGCAGGCTAAATCTGAAAAGGCAACACAACAAAAAGTTAAATATTATGAAGATAGTAAGAAGTAAGAAGTTGCCAGCATTCTTCTTTTTGTTTCTCAGTCTCTCATTCTTGTGCTCTTACAAATTTTCTCAGCTACAGCACAGGTTGCTTTCGCAAAGGAAAACATCACATAAAAAAAATCTTTCGGGGAGTTCGCTGTGTGCCCAATCTTATGCACATTTGGCTGTATCGAGGATATTGAAGAGTAGAAGCAACTCCTTTGGCCAGGGACTGGGAAATATACAGCTCGCAGAGGCTCATGTGTTATTTGTCACAGATGCCATGTGTGTTGCTGGATGCACTTGCCTGTGCTGCTGGCTGGCAGGCACTGTGGTGGCAGACACGGAGTGCGACAGGTGCTGGTCTGACCTGGCACTGCTTCGCTGGGGCAAATGGAGGCTCTGGAGTGAAACACGAGCTGTGCTGAACAGAAATGAGAGCGAAGCCACTTGTCTCAGACTCTTATGAAGGCCCATGTCTTCTACTTGTCCATCAACACCTTTTTTTAACTGCTTCATTCATATGGAAAATAAGGAAGGAACAGAAAGCCCTAGGAGGACAGGGCAAGGAAGTGGGTGTGCAAGTGTGAAGCTTGACACCAGTGTAAGGCAAGAGGGAGGGCTGACTCTTGTGTGGAGTGTAGGAAAGTAAGGATGTAATTTGTCCATTGTAAATATGACTAGAAAAAAAGAAAAACAGCTCAGACCAACTGTGAGGCTAGGAATTCATTACAATAATTCTCCTGGAGTGCATTCCTTCTCTTCTCTCACAGTTTTTTAATATTTTTTTGTGTTTATATTTCTCATCTTTAAGCTCACCGAGGCCAGGAAAATGCCTCTTTTTCCTTTGGAGAGTGTCTAACACTTATGGGGAGATGGTGAAGGGGTTTGGAACTTTGGAACATGTACAACAGTAAAAACTTGAATCTAAAATCATCAAAGAGGTGATGGATTTCCTAGAAAATGTTCCTTTAATGGCATTCCTGTGCAGTATCCCTATATTTGAGAAGGAAAACAGGGTGAGAATTTGGGAGGAGATGAAACCCAGATAATGTGATACTGAATTTTCCCTGAATTTAGTCTTCTAACCCTTTTTTTCCTCTTTGTGAAGGCAGTAAAATCTTAAAAGCAGTTTTATGCTGTGATATGCCATCCAGTGTGCTAAGTTTGTCTAATTCCTGAGCTTCTAGAGATGAATACACACTTCTGTCAGCCAAGCACCATATGAATTGTAAAAATAAAACACTTGATAATCGGTATTAAATTAAATCACAAAGCAGAGAGGGAAGATGATTATGGTCTGGGCTTTAAGTATTATTTACCTTCCTACAAAGAGCTTGCCTAGTCTTTCACAAACAGGGTATATAAAACACTTACTTAACACGTAACTCAAGCTATGAAAATTGTATTACAGTTACGTGTTCTTACAGCCACAGGCTTTTTATCACAATTAAAAGAGCAGGGAAGAAAAGTGTTAGAAAGAATGGAAATAGCTTAGGGGGGACCCTGCCCTCAGGTTAGTGAGTGAATGAATGGCATTGCAATGTAGAGGAGTGCAGAAGTGCCACCAACACAGAGCTGGCAGAGCCACCTCCAGCAGCGCTCAGCAGGCACCCTGCAGGGACACTGCCTCCAAGCCACTCACCTGTCTCCTGCAGCATGCACCCCTGCTCTCCTCTGCTCTGCTCTCTCAGAGGTCCAGCTTACACAAATCTAACAGCTCTATTGCTCTACTAATGGGAGATGATACACAAGTCTACATGGGGAGAAAGAAAATAATGTCTTTTATAAGACAGCCGCTTTAGTTTTTCTCTCATTGTTATAATGACTTTTTCTGAACCACTTCATTAGGTGTCTAAAAAAAAAAAAAAATGCATAAATAACTGTGTTGTAAATTTCACCTGCCAGCACATTCTCTGGCCAGCCTTCTAGTTGTCATGTCTAGGAAAAAAATTCCCAGTACTGCTGCAAAGGCAGGGAAGAGGGATGGACTCAAAGGAAACTGAACTAAATTGAAAATTACCCACATAGCTCATGCTAGTCTAAAAAACGCACTTTACCTGTGTTTAAAACAGACTAGAAGTATGTGCATGCATGATCAGCTCATATCTTGTAAAAAACAAGGTGGAGTCCACTTGCAGAGAGACAACTGCTTAAGCCATCCTCATCGCTTGAGATTCTAACTCCACATCCTTCAGTGCTCCATAATTTTTCCTGAGCACCACCCTTCCTGTTCCAAAGTCCTTGGACTTAAAAAACTCTAGCATAGCTTGTACAGGAAAAAAAAATTCTAACATTTCTGCACAGCAAAACCCAGACAACTTGAAAGCTGTCTAATGGGCAATCACACAGCAGGCAGCACCTGAAAAGGACTTGTCCTCAGGTGGACATATTTTTTGGTGGAGAATTCTTTTTTTTTTTAATTGGTCCATACTGGTGGAAGTTTGTACTTCTGGGACACTTGGGTGACAACTCACTTCTTTCTTCTCATGTGTATTTTAAATATATTTACATTTATCTAACCTGTTGCCGAACTGGATACTGGTAGCATGGTGCAACTGCTGTAACTTCTCAAGGGTATGTGATGACTTGATTAGGAATAAAAAATATTCAAGAGTTGTTATTTAACAGTGCATAAAACAGTAATCTTCTTTCCGTAGTAGCCCAGAGGTTACATTTTGCATATTCTTTATCCGTCTCCAGACTTCATGCTGATTTTTCCAACTAAACTTAATCAGTCTTTTGGTGCAGTGAAAATATTTCTTCCTCTTAAACATTGCAGGTTGAACCCCACCTCATTCAGCAGCACGTTATCTGTAAGTGATGGATATAGCTGTATTAAGCTAAAATCTAGCCCCTGACAACGGACAGACTGGCATGAACAAGACCTGCACACGGATTTCTTACCAGACAGGCAGCTTACTGGCTTCTCTCAGCCTGCTTGACCACAAGTTTCTATAACAAACACAATAGCTGGCACACACTTGATATTGAGCAAGTGCTGTTTTATGTTGATATTCTCATTCAATTTCCATATGTTGGCAGAAACAGATGGAACTGGATTTTCTTGCAATTACTATGAGTCTAGGATAACAACTCCTAAATCTGCCTTGGAGTGAAAAGATACAATGCAAATATGCAAACACAGGGTAACAGCCTGGAGACTAAAATACAGAAATACAACTTAACATAAAGAAAAACTAAAACTGAGTCAGGATTTTTTGATTAGGCTGCATCATATGAAGGAATCTCATGAACCTTAAAAATTTGTACAGAATGTGAAATTAGTTAGGGGAAGAGCTGAGGTGCCCTAAGGTTTCACTAAGACTTTTATATGAAAACTATTAGTTAAGTAAAGTCTGTGGGGTTTAAAGGTTCAAAAAAGTTATTTCATTTTCCAAGGAAGCTCTTTCATGAAAATTGCAACATCTGCTCCCATCTCTTTTGTTCTAAACTAAACCAAATATATTCTTTTGAGATCACAACATTGAAAACCACCACAGAGTAGAAAATATGGTTTGAGGTTTGTTTTTTTTTTTTTTTTTTATTTCTCGACTCTCTGGCTCAGACTTTCAATAGAGAGTTTTGTAGACTTAAGCCCAAAAGCCTTATTTATTGGAATGGGAATTTAAACAGAAAATAAAGGCTTTTGTATCCAATTGATCAGCCAAAATGTTACTAAACTAAACCCTAAGGGACTAGAAAACCCAGCAAGGGAACCTGGTATGATTATCAGTTTTAGCTACAAAAGGGTTAGCATAGAAACTGGAAAATTATATTATCTTCAGACTACATGAAAATAGATAGGGAACACATGTTGAGCCTGATCCAGCAAAAGCTTTTGTACCTGCTTAAGAACCACAAACATATCAGCTGAATGCATTAAGGACATGAAGAGACGTGCTTTCAGGTCTAACAGGAACAGTGTAAGAAGCTGCTGCCTTTCCTCTTATTGCAGTTTATTGCTCACCCCGTACAGTGAGCTGACAGCACCATTCACTTGTGGAAGCAGTGTCCCTGTTCCTGGACTGAGGCAGCACTGAGAGAGCCAGCTTCACCCCAGTCACCTTCAGTGCTTCCAGAACTCTTGCTTAAGCACTATTGTAAAGAATACAGAAGGACTTTGGAAAGACTAAACACAGCCTGGATTGCTACCAACTCCAATTCCTCAGAAGAAAAATTGATTTTCATAACAAAACAATTATTATTTCCTAAAATAAGCAGCAGTTTGAAAGATTTATTAACTATCTGGTTAAAAAAAAAATAGACTAAATAAAAAAAAAAAAAAAAAAAAAGAAAATAAAAAAAAAAATGAAA
>WEKY01038518.1:82943-128633 GCA_013390045.1 Picathartes gymnocephalus
ACAAGACATTTTACCCACACTTGTTTTTTCCCAGTTGCCACGGTCATTTCTGAAAATGGATACTTCGGTTAAATAAAGAATGATTCAGACATAAAGTATGATAGCTTACTCTTTAAATATATTTATATAAAATTGTAACTGAGTTTTTGCCATTCTTTATGATTTAAAGAAGAGAAACCTAAATATATTTCTTGCATGTAGAGGAATTTTATGTCCAGAAAATAGAATGTTATAGTAATTTATCAAACAGAAAAGAGGTAGAAAGATAGAAGTAAGGATTTAGCACAATAATTTGCAGCAACATTTCAGTAGTGACAAATCAAAGCCACAAAGTTCAGAACCAGAATTAAGACAGAAAGTACTTAGATGGGATTTTGTTTCAGTCTGCCTTGGCAGCAGTGGCCAGGAGAATGATTTGCATCTGGATGGTTATATATGTGGTCCTAAATTTCTGCTATGTTTGAGGCTATTATTATCCATGATCTTGGCTTGTAGCACTTCACTAAGCATAATAACTGTACCTTTCTTAATTTTAATTTCTGCCACAATATGATAAAGACTTTGGTTAGAATTGGAATGTTTTTTTCTGTAAAGAAAAAGAGTCCCTCTTTCTTAAAGAAGCAGTAAAAAAAGCTGGGAATCACCAGATTTCAGCAGCTGTCTGGGCTTGACAGATACGTATTAGTTCTGTTCTTCCCAGGACTCCAGGTGGGCTGGATTGCGTGTTTGCTGCCAGGTAACTGCGTATTTATCCTCGCAGTCTTTCTCTAATCACAACCCTCAATTTATCCACTTTTTAAAAAAAATTATTAACTGTTGTACTTACTCAGTAGTTAACAGACGTAATGTTGATTATATGATACTTGTTATTGAAAAAATACCATCCAGTGCACAAGCCCTACCAATTGAGGCACTGAGATGTAGTGAAATGTGTAGTTACATTGAAAAAGCTTTTAGGCTAATAACAAGAGACAAATAGCACTGCAACCAAAACTTTCCCAATGCTTTCAGGTGAAGAAAATAATTTAGCCCTATTCCTGTAAATTAAAAAAAAAAAAATCAAATGACAAGGCAAAGTTCCTTCTGTCCAGCCTTGTATAGTGTTAAAATTCATAAATAAAACTTCAAAATGCTATTGTGTCCCCTTTTAATATTTTACTGTGTTTCGATTTTCTGAGAACATAACATGTACATACTGTCTACATCACGAAAAGCAGCTCTTGCTCTTTTTGAAGCTCTGCTGTCCAAAAGCCTTTATATTAATTGAGAGCACTACGTGCACTAGGGCATGCTTTAATGAAGATCAGGGAAAGAAGAAATCTTGCTTAATGAGAAGAGTAAACATTATTATTGCCTCAGTCTGAGCAGGAGATTGATGCCTGGTATTATATTCTCAAACAACCAGGGCAGCAGTCCTGCCTGAAGTCCTTGGAAGCTGAAGGTAGGTCAACATCCAACCCCAAGCTGGTAGGTGTGGGTAATTCACAAGACAAGGCAGAATTAACTCTTGTCTCTGTTTGGAGCAGGAGAAAGAGTCTTATCAATGTGCCCTTACAATTATGATGCTCTGGTTGGGGAAGGAGAAGAATCTGCGATAGGTAGTTGCTCCCATCCGCTTAAGGTGAGGAGAGGCAAGTTTTGCCTTGATCTGCAATTGAGGAAAGGAACTAGGTTCTAAACATACCTGAAACTGAGATTAGAATGCAAACAACGTTAAACATTGGGATCCAAAGCGATAATCCAAGCCTATATTTTCATAGAAGAGGAAAGAAGGAGAGAAAAACAGAAGAGTAGCAAAATGCCAAGAATAATTACGAGAAGCACAGGAAAGGGTATAACACCATGGGTCCAGCCCTGGCTTATAGAGTGCAATGGGTAAGATCTGCATCGGGTGGGACGGGTCTTTCCCTGGTGAAATCCCTCCANCCAGAGCTGGCCAGCGAGCCAGCGAGGGAGCAGAGCCACGGCAGCAGGATGGGACACAAACAGACTGGACAGTGCACAACAGCACAGCCAGCAAAGACTTCCACACTTTGTAAATTTTACAGCCCCTATGGCAGCTCGTGCACTTGCTTATAGAGTGTTTTCAGAGTGGCAATGTCACATCCACCTGGTAGAAAGAGCATGGAGGAGGAGAGCTTCAGCTTTGCTCACTTAAAGTTCATTGTTTCCCTTCTTGGTATCTAGGCGAGGTTCACGTGATGAATCAAAAATTTGATTGCCAGTTCGTCTAATGTATCAAAAATTTTCTGCTTGCCCACCTGATGTATCAACTACAAATTCTTTTAATGAACTCAATACAGGGTGCTTCATTTTCTAAAACAAAGCTGTTTCTGAAGTTTCTGGTAGAGGCAGTTTAAAACTTTCTCTTTCAAAGCTTAGTCACCCAAGAGGAAATGGAGACACATTCCAAACTTTTTACCTGTTCACTACAGTAGTCAAGATCCAGAAGAGGAGAATTCTACTATATTAGTACCAGATACCTGTATTAGAACGAGCACCACCAAAAAAATCATGGAGGTGATTAGTTATTTGTGACTCCTCACAGAGAGGCACAGAAGAAGCCATTTGTCACCCAGACTACCTCTCTAGAGAGGTTTTATGCCTATCGGTGCCCTTCCAAGACTGATAAAGGCTGAAGAACATCATATGCTCCTACTCTTTCATGTAGAATTGAATGATGCTACGACAAAGATACCATGAAATACCAAAAGCGACTTTATGTCCCTTAGAAAGACGCTGAAAGAATTGGGAACACGTTTGATGTTGTCTTCCATCCTCCCGGAAGGGACTGGGACCCAGGCAGAGTGGGATGAGTGGTTAGGGAGGAAGAGTGGCTGAGACTGGTGCCATGCTCAGGACTTCAGGCTCTAGGACCTGGGATATGCCTGTGGGAGACTGGGCATATTGACAGCAGATGGGGTGCACCTGACAAGCTGGCAGGGCTTATTAGCAGGCTTTAAACTAGGTTCAGCACGGAGAGGAGATGCTCTGCTGCGTGTCAGTAAGGAACTTTCAGTAACAGCACCTCAGGGAACAGCAGGGAAATACCTGTAAATCATCACACAGGAATTAGAGAGGGCTCTTCCCAGAAGATGAAGAGGTGGATAGCCCAGCTGAAGGGCCTCTACATCAATTCATGCAGCACAGGTAACAAGCCAGAGGAGCTGGAAACCATGGTGCAATTACAAAACAACAACCTAGTTGCTTTCACAGAAACATGGGACATGAGTTACATGACTGGAGCCCTGCAGCTGAGGGCCACAAGCTTTTCAGAAAAGACAGGCTGGAAAGGAGGGGTGTGGGTGTTGTGCTTAACATTAAGGAAGGGTTGGATTCTGAAGAGATGCCTTCAGGATCACACTGTGAAGCTGAACAGCCACAGGTCTATGAGATGCACTCCTGGGTCCTGGGGGAGCTGGCTGATCTTGCCAAGCCACTCTCCATTGTATTTGAAAAGTCATGCCAGACAGGTGAAGTCCCTGGTGACTGGAAAAAGAGAAGCATCACTTCCAGTTTTTAAAAAAGGGAGAGAGGAAAATCTGGGGAACTGCAGACCCGTGAGCCTCAGCTGTGTGCCTGGGAAGATCTTGGAATAGATCCCTCTCAGAGATGTGCTGAAGAATGTAAAAGACAAAACTGCACATCAGACAGTAGTGCCTACTCCCAGCCCAGAAATAAAACTTCACAACTGCATCAAAAGGGGGGTGGCCAGCAGGAGAAGGGAGGTGATTCTGCCCCTCAATTCTGTCTTTGTGAGACCCCACATGGAGAGGTGCATCCAACTCTGGGGTCCCCAGCACAAGAAAGACAGGGACCTGTTGGAGCAGTCCAGAGGAGGTCACAAAATCAATCAGAGAGCTCCAGAACTTTTCCTATGAAGACAGACTGAGAGACTCAGATGTTGTTCAGCTTGGAGAACAGAAACGTTTGGGGGGATGTTATTGCAGCCTTTCAGTACCTAAAGAGGGTTTATAAAACAGGACTTTTTATAAGGGCATATAGTGACAGGGCCAGTGGTTTTAAACAGAAAGATTTTAGATGTTTAGATTAGATGTCAGGAAGAAATCTTTACTCAGAAGATGGTGAAGCATTAGAACCTGTTGCCCTGAGAGGCTGTCAGTGCCCCATGCCTGAAAAGGCCAGGTTGGATGGGGCTCTAAGAAACCTGATCTAGTGGGTGGCATCCTAGCCCATGGCAGTGGGGTTGGAACTAAATGATCTTTAGAGTGTCTTTGAACTATAGGCATTCCATCATTCTATGAATCTGGGATTCTAAAAAAATCTTTCTCTCTAGGAATAAAACAAAATGTATTCCTCTAAACCATTTCAAGGGAATGAAGATTATCAGTTTGCATTTAAAATTCTTGTTGATGTTTCAACAATGGGCAAGGAAAGCTGTATTTGAATGCATGTGGTCTATTTTGAAAGTCTCTTTTTCCAATGTCACCTTGCATTTGTCCCCATTTTGCTCCAAATCCAGTGACTGCATGCTTAAAAACACGCCTCTGTATTCATGAGCCAGGGTCTCACCTGCTCTTGTGGATGAAGATAGAGCAGTGAACAGAAATGGATTTCTAAAACTGGAGGTGTGATCTACAGATGCTGCCAAACGTTCTGTCTCAGTATCTAAGAAACCACACACACAAAGTTGCTTTTGGAGGCTGTGATACCTTAAAGCTCTTGGCTGGTTTCTGGAAGCATGCCAATCTGTCTAAAAGCCATCAGAGTCCTACCAGCCTCTTGGAAAATATACTTTGGTAACCCTTCTGATGAGACACAATGGATAAAATGGTGACTAAGTGAAAGACAGTAAATTTGGGAAAGAGTTCTTATTATTGCAACTGTCTGTTATAAAATCCGCTGGTAAAATATTCTGTTAGAGCACAATTTATACAATTAAGCATAAATACATTCCTAAGGTATAAAAGCATTTCATGCTGTTTTTTTTGTTTTGTTTTGTTTTGGTTTGGTTTTTTTGTTTTGTTTTGTCTTGTTTTGTTTTGTTTAATTACAGTAAATATGGTGCTTTTACATCAAGGAATAAATCACTGATATGTTTTTGGCCTATAGCCCTCGGCCTTCATTTTATCCTTGCTTCTTTGCAGCAGTTTTTAGAATGAGAGAGGGCACAGAGATGACCTTCCAGCCTCCCAAATTCTCTCTTACTCTTGATTTTTGGACTCTGAATATATGACATCCTGTCTGCATGAGTTTTCCAATTAGATGGCCTCATAGAGCACAAGCCTTACCCTGGCACATCTTGCCCTGCAAAAATAGCACAGCAATGTTCCTGCTAGAGCACACACAGCTGGCCTGAGACCACTTCAGAAGGCTTTCGCCCTACTACCACCACCCTTGTTTACCTCCTCTGTTCTTGCTTTTGCTGTTTGATCCCATAGGATCCCTTAGGACTGCTACTGAACAAAACACCCTGGTGTGTGTGAGGCAGCAGGGCTAAGTTCACCAGTAGCATGCACAAAATATGGAAGCACATGGTATGTTCATATTCACATGTTCAATTCAACACAGCATCAGGCATGTGTTGAATTTTAACCCCTTTATGACAAGCCCTAAGGGGTTTTAGTTACTGATGCACAGAGTGATGCCAGTATTTAAGGTGTATCCACAAACAATTGCAATATACAGCTGCTTGGACCTGGGACTTTAAGCTTGGTTACCAGGCTCTCAGCTTTCCCCACCCATTGTGTGATGATTTTGTCAGATCTGTGGAAAGCCCGTGAAAGCTCAGTTTTTCCCTGAACAGGAGAAGGAAAAAATTGGTACCACTTGTGGATGCCCCATCCCTGGAAGAACACTTCCAGGATGGAAGGACAGGCCGGATGGAGCTCTGAGCAAGCTGGTCTTGTGAAAGGTGTCCCTGTCCACAGCATGGCTGAGTGTAACTAAGTGGTCTTTAAGGTCCCTTCCAGCCCACCCTATTCTATGATTCTATGATTCTATGAATACCCTGACCACCAGTGCTCTTGCTAATGCAGCTTCATCTACATTAGCAATCCTCTTGCTCAGACATTCTGAGTTATATATATATATATGTATTAACACTACAGATAAAGAAGTTTGTGGCATGTATTCCTTTTACAGCACCTTGACTAGGATTTAAAATATATTACCTGTGCTTGGAAAGTGAACTCAAACTGCCAAGTGGCAGCTAGTTATCTTAGATTACTCTCCCAGCAGGCAATATTTATTCAGATTTTCAAACAGATTTAGATGTTTTTGGATGTAGGTAACCCAGAGACAAAGCCCAGATATTGCTTTTATTCAGAAGGGTTTATACTGAAGGTATTAAAAAGTTCCTTTTCAAAGCAGCTATGACAGTGCACTGCAGTGTAGGCTATTGGGAAAGTCAGTATGCCCTCAAAAGCTGTAGTCATGGGTGACTATGACAAGTTAGAATCTGCTTTATTCAGAGGATGAACTCCCACTCTTTCTTTCTCTCTCTCTCCCCCAAACTCCCTTCCCTGCACCATTTGTATTGGGGTTTTTATACATCTGTGATCTTTAACTTCTAGAGGGGAGTTACCCCACTTCCTTGCTTGTTCCTGTACTTAACTGCACCCTCAGTGAAGATTTTTTTTTTGTATATATCTGAAGTGGACTTCCCCTGGTGCAACTGTAAGGCATTTCTTCATGTCCTATCACCAGACACTGAAACAAAGAGATCTATACCTCCATCTCTTCTTCCCTTCCTGAGGATGTTGTCGACAGCAATGAAGTCTCCCCTCAGTCTCATCTTCTCTAAGCTAAACAAACCAAGCATCCTCAGTCACTCCCTGCAAGTCATGCCCTCTAGTCATTCCATCCACTTTGCTACTCTCCTTTGGAAACATTCCAATATTTTTATACTGTTCTTAAATTGTGGAGCCCAAACTCACACAGTCCTTGAGGTGAGGCCACACAAGGCTGAGACAAACACTTTCAAACAGTTAGCTATGCTGTGCTTAATGCACCCCAGAGTACAGGTGCCTCTTTAGGCTGCCAGGGCACATTCTTGACTCTCATCGAACTTACTGTCAGCTAAAATCCCCAGATTCCTTTCTACAGGGGACTCTCCAGTCTGTTGTGCCCCAGCCTATCCATACATGGAGGATTACAGTGTTCCTGGTGCACTACCTGGCATTGTTTTTAAAGAAGATTCTTCTGTCTGAACTCACATGGCCCAACAGACTGGTGCAGATAAAGCTTTCCAGTTGCTGAAGCAAAGATCACACAGAAGAGTGATATGGCTGCATTCAACTAACTGGTTTTTTTAGGCCAAATAACCCAGCATTGCTTCACATGAGTCAGTTGTGATCAGCTTTTGACACAGAACCTGAATGAGGTTCACGTTGCTCTTGAACCTGTCATTAAGAGTTTACCCACTCTACCATTCTGCCATCCCTGTTTTCTCCAGAATGTCTTAATTTCAGATTAATTACTCTGCTTGGAAAAAGAGGTCATTATTCCAGACTAATATACAAGGAATGCACATTGGGGAAATATTCCTGAATCAGACTGGGCTCTGTTAGAGTGAAAACCTGCAGTAGGCCCGGTTGTCTTCTCTCACATGCAAGCCTACAGAAATGCGTTTCTCACTTTAAAGAACTTTCCCAACATAATATTTAATGATGACATGCTTTTCCCTGCAAGTATAGTCCTGTTACTGAATGGGCTGAGTGTTTTCAGTGGACTTGTTTTGTATTACAATGATGAAGCATAAAGGAAATAAATCTGTATTCTACGTGCTCATACCTTCCTTCCATTTCTGCCCCTGACATTTACTATAGTCTTACAAGTTCTGGATTAAGCTTTCATCAAGTATTGCCAATGATCTGAACCATGAGATGTCATAGATTATGGTTTCAAAAAACAGAATCAAGTAAATACGTTCTGGGGCCTCCTGGTGCTCCTAGCTAGGCTATTCTTTATCCTGCTGCATTGATAAATGCCAGATAAATAAATCCCCTTTTCTCACACAGGAATACTAATGGAATCATTTATAATAGCCTTGTATGTTAGCACTAGACAGGAACAAGGAAGATGGTTTTCTGCAGAATGACTTGACCTGAAAGTATTATCCTTCAGTCAAACAGGTTAACCAGAAGATCCTGAGAATTTACTTAAACTGGCAGAGAAAATGTTATGCTTAATCCATGTTGCACTTTTCACAACTGACTAGACATGCCTCCTAAATGCTCTCTAACACTGTAGCCATACCACATACCACACTTAACAAGGCTCTAACATCATTTTCACTGTAACAGAACTAAAACACATGGCTTGTAACATAACTTTGAAACTTACAGCACTTGTGAGTTTGGATATGGTGCAAGGGTAAGCAACATGTGGTAACCACTCATCACGACCAAATGAGCAGAAAAGCCCCATCTTGACATGGCTTATTATGTCTCAAGGCTGTAAATGTAATTTTTGGGCGCAAATAAACTCCTTGTTATTACTATGTACATTTTTTAACATACGTTTTTACCCTGCACTTCTCTCAGGTTTTCTCTCAGAGTTACTCACACAAGGTAATAAAATTCGGCAATGTATTAACATCCAACTATAATTCCATAGATTGTAACAGAATAACAAAAAGTGGGATCGAAAAATGCATAACTAATGCATCAGGTATCCAAGTGGATTCAGGTTTGCAATCATTTCACAAAACAATTTGATCAGTGAGAAATGCAGCACATTTTTTTTGGCTAAGGTTATTGCTTTAGAAATCTATTATCCTAATTTTAGTTATTTCTTGCTTACTCTTTCCTCTAGTTTATAATATTCTTAGTATTAGAGTTTGCGTGATGTTTTACTCTCAGAAAGGATAAGTGAGCTGGGACCTGATCTTTTTCCAGCTAACTTCACTGGAAATAAGAAAATGCCAAGACTTTGCCTAACCCTAGGAACATCAGGAATGTAAGAGTCCAAGTACCTGCTTCCCACTGCCTGTAAAAATTCCATGGTAGGAATGAACATTGCTGTCCAAAAGGGTAACATGTAGAGGTATTTAGCACTCATCACCCACTTTCATACCCACTTTAATAAGTGGTTGTGATTTACATATGAAATACATCTGTAATAAATTTCCACATAGGGTTTTTTCCCTCCAGAAGCATGCAAAACTTTTTAGTTCCACACTGTGTGCTCCTATTCTCATCCTCCACCTGGCTGTGGTCCTTTTTATGTGGGAACATTAAACTAATTTTACTTGGAATGTACAATGGTTTCTCAAGATGATGCACCTGATACTAAAAAGCAGTTCACAAGACTTCTTAGGAAGACAGATTGTTCCCCAGAGGCTCCTTCTGCTTTGTATTACAGCTCATAGCCTTGCTTTTAGCCCCAGCTCATCTTTGACAGCCTTCTGCTTCACATTTGGCATCCTTGTGACATCTACAAAATGACTTGGGGGTCAAGAAGTCAACTGGCTTCCTCACATGCTTCTGCCATTACTAGTGACTGTGTTCACTAGTGAGACCGTGAGAGAGGGGAGCTGAGGGCTGTGGGTCTGTGTGTGTGTGAAACAGGGACGAGGAGAGACAGTGAGGGAGAGTGAGACGTGATGATGACACAGTGAAAGATTGGTTTAAAATTTTCTTGCTACAGGTTTGTGATTATTTCCACCCAGACACAGCCCTCCTTTGTTTGAGAACAGTTGAAAATTGCTGTAGGTTTCTTGTTAGACCATACAATGCTTGTAATTCGATGATTTTTGCCACACTTCAAACATTTGTTTCTTGGCACCAGTAGATTGAAGGCTTGTTCAGATACTTAATATTATTGTGAGTCAGTGCAAGGACAGTTCCTGGGGTGCAGCTACAGAAGTGCGTTAAGGTATTTTTTTTGCTAGCCACCAAGAACCTTTATGTACAGGAGTTGGGAATGAGATGTCTGAAATGTGAGCCTGGAGAAAGCTTGGCATGAAACATTTTACTTAATGAAAAGGATTTAAAGAAATATGGAGGTATTATGCTTGCTACTAAAATATAGGTAAAATACTGCTTTGCAGTGCCCTGCATGTAAGCTGTAACTCCAACTGAATACTGAATGTTTAGGAGCCAAACTGAATATAAATCTCCAGTTTATGCTGTGGTGAGTATCTCAGATTAAAGTAAATCCACATTATCCTGCTTGTTGTAGCTGGGATGTTTTGTGTTATGAATGCAGCCATACAAACAGGGTTTGAAAGAGATTTAAGACAAGTGGATGAATAGAACACTCAGAAAGCCATGTTATCAGATACAATCTGATTAGATATTTATACACTGCTGACATGCAGAAAACAGCATCTACTGTCTCGTATGGCAGAGACGAGTGCTGAGGTTCTTTCAGATGCAGCAAATCAAACATCATATAAAGTTAATAGTAATTTAAGTTAGTGTAGGCTCCTGACAAATTCACATCATAAATGTATGTCCTAACGCTTCAAGTTATTTTTATCTCTGTTAGTAGAAGTCCTGTTGCTTAGCCTGTACCCTCAGTGGGTGATTGCTGTGTGTATAAGGAAACACAAGCATTCTACCACAGTTTAGTATGCATTAATGTTCTGCTGCAGAGCTTAAAATTGAAGCAAAATATTTTCTTATCTCACGCAACAGAAATAAATGCTGTGAAAAAATGTGTTCATTAAAAAATTTATTTTGGGTATTTCTTCGTTTTTTTTTTTTTCCTCTTCAGGCAGGTATGAATTAAATCTAGGAACTAGATTTAATTCTAGAAATTCAACAAGCCTGTATTACCCTTCAGTGTCTCTGTTGCAGCAGTGTCAGGTCTTCAATCAAAATGGCTTAAATTGTACTGTGTGTAGTAAAGATTGGTAAAAAGACATGATTTCTGCATCTAAGAACTCTCAAACTTCTGCAGACTCTGTGATTGAGTGGCTGGAAAGTTTTTGCATAGCTCAGAATATTAGCAAAATATTTGTACCAGCCCATATATCAGACTCAAATTCAATACAGGCATGAAAATAAAAAATATGGCAGTCATGTAAAGAAGGAGAAGGTGATTGGCAAATCAGCATAGATTTACTAAGCAGAGAATCATGCTTAATTAAACAGGTTTCCTTCTAGGGTAAATGGACTTGATTTGTGGATGAAAAAAGAGCAATGGATGTAATTTTCCTTTTTTATTTTGATAAAGCTTATAGTAATGCCTTTCACAATGTTCTTATGCCCAAACCCGGACATTGCATCCTGAGTGGGAGGACATATGAAAGCTGGTCAGATTGAAGGTTTGTGCTCAAGGGGTTGTGCTCTATCCAGATGTGGGATAGAGCAGAGTAGGATATTGCAGGGTCTCTCCTGGGATGAGTCATTGCTGTTCAACATTGCTACCAGCGGTGATGCTAAGGAGAGGATAAAGCACACACAGTCAAGTTTGCAGCGGATAGCGTACTTTGTGTGTTTGTGTGAGGCAAGCTGGGAGGAAGGGCCTGAAAGGACCTCATGAAATCCAGCATTTAGACATAGGGTAGAGACTAAGCTGTGCTCCGGGACGATAGAGATCTTCAGGGATGCAGTCTGGGGCTGGCAGGGCCAGGGAGCACCTCTGGGGTGTGGTGTTGAGTTCCGGCAGGCAGTGAGCTGAGCTGGGTCAGCCGCATCCCTGAGCAACAATGGGGGCCAGCAGCACTTAGTGTGGTGAGTAGGACATGTCCCCAAGAGCCAGGGAAGAACAGGGACTGGCCCTTCTGCTTAGAACATATCAGCCCTTATCTGGCCACTGCATTTGACTTTGGGCCTCTGTCAGAGGGAGGATGTTCAGCTGGGAAGGGGGGTGGTTTCAAGGGTATACAAGAGCATAACTAGAATTGATGAAAAGGAATAAAGAAGATGTAGTTGAGCTGTTCACAGTGGTGTGTGGTAGGAGGGTGAGAGGCAGCAGCCCAGGTTGGAGCACAAGAATCTCAGCCTGGAGATATGGAGAAGCTATTACCCCACAAGGACTGACCAGCAGTGGAGCTGGAGTCCAGGGAGTTCAAGCTGTCTCAAGTCTTGAGGTTTCAAGCACTATCTTAGGAAGCTGTGAGCAGCCCAATCTGAGCCCAGAACTGACTCTGCTCTGGACAGCTCTTAGATCTACCAGCATGTTCCAAAGCATGACTTTGAAAAGTTGCCTGTCCCATAAGTTCAATAGTTCATCCTTACATAGGGAGAGAATGAGGAGTCAGCCTCCTATGCTGGAACAAGGAGTGGTTGGTTGCTGCTTTGCTGCAGGCACTGAAATATCAAAGCCCTTATGATTTCCTAAGAGGTCACTTGACATTTTTTGCATTATGTCCTGTAGTTTAAACTGAGGGTTACTTTCAGCAGATAATTGAGCAAGTATGTCCCAACGCTTCATCTCATGAAATGACCTGTCATCAAGAGAAAGTTAAAGACCTGGTGTGACATTTCTCCCATCATACAGACTTATGCTACTATTCTTCATGAAGCCAACAGAGACACAAGAACTGAAGAAAAAGGGACAGGGATAGAGATCTGGTACCTTCCTCTGCCTGCCACAGCAACGGTGAACTGTAATCCAGATTTTGGATGCCATCAAGGAAAAATGGTCTTCAATGCCACTTCAAGAATGTTTGGCACTGGAAAACAGGAAGACCATGAATGGCCTGAGTTGTAAATTATTCTTCCTGGCAGAGTAATAATCTGTTCATTAATGTTTATGCCACAATAATATAGATTCCCCTGCTAGCTGACTTCATGACATCACCTACAATCGGGGAAAAATCAAATTAAACTTGAGGCCATCATGAAAGTAAAACATGACATGGGCCAAGAGCACTCACTTGCCCAGGACTGTTACCAGTGAGCTAGCAAAGGATGAAGACATTGAAGTAGGCATTTCCAGAGACTGACCATCCACTTAGAATACAAAACGTATAAGGAGAATTCATATCTCCATATTCATATGTGGATAAAAGCTAGGGGTGCTTAAGTCTAGAGTCTAAGTTTTGTCCAAAATTAGTTCAAAGCTTATAGAGCAAGATTTTGCTACTTTCCAGTGTTAAAAATATGGTAAAAATCCTATTCTAGGTTTTAAAGAAAAACAAATATAAGTAAAAGTCATATATATGAAAAATAATTGTGGAGAAAATTAATTATAACCACCTATTTCACAGCAAAATGCAAGAGAAGGTCTCAGCTGGGGTCTGACTTTGTGGTTTAAAGGCTTTTTTTCTTTTTTCTTTCTTTTTTTTTTTTTTCCACCTGGTAAGGAAACTCGGCTTTTAATTGGAACAGATGCTGTTTAAAGTCAAGTGCAGTTCTCACTGTAATAAGCAGCAATGCTTCCACTGAGATAGATCAGATCAAGGAAAAGTAGGAAACTCACTCCTTTCAGCCCTAACAGAAGTCTCCTGGTCCTCAGAAAAAGAATCAAACACAATCTGTATAAATAGCAAACACTAACTCTTCTTTTCTGTTTTTAAATGATAATATGATGACATTCATAGAAATTTGACTATCATTGACAACTGCTAAAATACAATGGGCCTGTCCTTTTATTAGGCAGGAAGCTTCACTGATTTTTAGATTAAATGGCTAACTAGAAGATGAATAGGATAAGCCAGACTTCAAAAATAAAACATCCTTTCTTGTTGGTGAGTCACTTGCACAACTGGAAGGAGTTCTCTTTCTCTTAATGAATTTGTTCTTTGTCACCTGCTGACAGATCTGACCATCATGTATAGAAAAATTTAGAAGCAAAGCAGTAAGCCACAGCACTTGTGTTGCATCACATTTTGTGTGTGAGTTGGGGAGGGAAAAAAAAATAGCTGAAGTTGGGGCTCAGTGTATAGTGGAAGAAATTTGAATTAGTTTGTAAGAAAAAGTACTCATTGTGGAAGTTGAATTTGTGCTGTTATGACTGAAATAACTGTGGGAAGTGCTTCATATAAAGTCCATGCCTTTTGAGAATCCTAACTTTGCATAAACTTTTTATACAGCCAGTCAAATGAGTTTTTAGTGGGTAAATTCTCTGTAATATAAATTGTATGTCAACAGGCAGATGTCTGAAGTAATGAAAGAACTTTGGTTACATGTGTATTGCAGTCATAATAAATAAGAGTGATAAAGTTTTGTTATCACATGCCAAACTCATATTCTAGCTTAGGTTTCCAACAAAAAGTGTGTGGAAATAATGAAACCCTAAGAACATTTAATTTTTACAACACGTTTAGTTCAATAAAACAGCTCACAAGTTCTTTCTTCAAGAAGAGATATTTACTACATGTTGATGCTGAACAAATATTTAATACAGAACTCTTCACACATTGATGAAAATGGCATCCATCCTTCCCTAGTTCTTTCGTCATTACTTAACTATTACACGTTACCTTGCAATTTTTACAGGAAACCCACTTGGTTGCTTTTTAAAAAAATGTTGCATTACAGCAGATGGGTGTGACTGAGATTTAAATCTGTGTTACAGTAAGGTTTCCATTAGTTTTTATTAGCAGCCACATGCAGTTGTGATGGGAAGAACTGGAATCCAGCCCTGGCTCTATGTCAGCACAAAATGCAAACCTTACCTTAGCACTGAAGTAGACACGGGGCTGCTCAAACTTTTGGTTCCTCCAGGAGAGCGATGATTTAGGGGAAAAAGAAATCCTTCTAGACTTTATCTTCTACAATTTTTGCCTCTTACCATTCTACCTAGTTGTAGAGACTGGAGAATGACCTAAGGGTCTCTCATCCTCTTGGGAACTGCTTCATCATGGGATCACCTCCCCATTAGCTCAGTTGATCAGAGGATGCTACTAATGACATCAAGGTGTTGGGTTTGATCCCCACATGGGCCATTCACGGAAGAGCTGGACTTGATGATCCTTGTGGGTCCCTTCCAACTCAGAATATTCTGTGATCCTTGTGCCCTTCAAGCATTTGCCCCTTGCAGCATGGTAAAGATGACACATCTCACATGTCCACAGCAAGCTGCCCACTCTGTTTTCCCTGAAGATAGTGGGGACTTGCAGTGACACCAACAGCCGTGACACAGCTGACTCTGATTTCAGCGTATGGCAACCACTCTTCACTGGAGATTCACCCCAGGAGCAGCATCGTCCCCTCCATCTGCAAGTATCACCTGGCCTTAGAACTACGTCAGAATAACACAATCAAGCTTTCTTTCCATGAAGCTTGACAGATTTCCTGCAAAATGTAGAATCATTAAAAAGAAATTATGACCGATATCTTCTTGTTGAAACATTTATAATGATAGCACTGATGACAGTTCAAATCCTAAGATCAGTTGAATGTTCATCTCTTTTTCAGTAACTTCTGTCATCAGTTATCTCAGTCACAACAAATATTCCCTATGCAGTGACTGACATCTAAAAGGCACATAAAGCATGGGCATAAAAATACTAGGAGAGAACTATAGGTGTCGGAAGCAGTCCTCATCACAAAAACAACCCATGAGAGCTGTATTCCTGCAGAGGATGCTGAAATTCTGTAAAGTTGTTAGTGACTCTTCAATATTTTGTAGTAAAAAAAGAGTATGTTACAGAAAGAAATAGATGATGGGCTTCTTGTTGAAAATTTTTACAGAAATGCCTCTCTGCTGTGCCATCTCATCAATCTCCTTTCCTGAAGAAGAGATTGGAGACAGTCTTCCATTCTAAGGGTCAGCCAGTAAATAAAGAAGCCAGATTTTGGCTTGCTGACTAACTGAATTGCCCCAAGGGGAAAGGTTTAGTTACAGTTTAAAAAGAAAGCAAATATTTCTTTGGAGAGGCTGGTTTGGATCTCTTGACTCTTTAAAATTGCTTCCTCCCTTGTTCCTCCCTTGACTGCTACATTTGTAATTCATGGTATCCTTTTCCATTCTTAATCTAAAAATAATAACCCATCTTTCAGCCACAAATAATAATCCAAAAAACACAACAGCCTCCCCTCACCCCTCAGCCAGGGAGGAGAAACAGCAAGCTAGTACAACAAATAGTGACTTTCTTGCCTCCTACCCCGACCATGCAGGTAAAATCTGACTATTATTATTAACTTCATATGATTCAAACCTTAGAGCAGTCAGCTAAAGCCCAAATTAATAATCCAACTAAAGTGTGTTCAAACTACAAATTTCATGTACAACCCAGTATTCTTACTAGACTTAGGGTGGGACTTCGACCTATTCCCTGGGATATCATTTGACTGCTATTGTTGGGGGCTATAATTTCATAGGAGTGTCTCAAAATTTCAGCACAGTAACCCAAAACTCTTAACCTCAATTCAGCCTTGAACCTGATCCCCAACCTAAACCTAATCCAAAGCAGCAATTCACCATAGCCTCTTTGACTTACCACTGATTACAGGCATTTCTGATGGGAGCCTCTCCACTCCCTCTCTTCCTTTTTAACACATCCACAGGCGCACTCTCCCTCCCCATCTCACCCTAGGCCACTAACAAAAAAAGTTCACGGCAGTTGGGGAAGGGATGCAACTCTGTCAAAGTTCTTGTGAACCAGGATTAAAGAAGATTTTATTCATTCTCTGGAAAAAGAGCATGTTATAGGCAAAATATATTGCAAGGAAAGAGTATGTTATAGGCGGCAAAAATAAAGTTAGACTTCATTGGTTTTTTTCCATTGTTTTGAAGCACTTTAAACTGCTGGTTTTGGAGTGTCTTTAATTTGTTCTTCTCGAATACCTGTAGAAATGTCCCTTAGCTTATATACACCCCTGAATTTATCCTTTTGTACATAGAAAACACTGGGATGGCATACTGAAAAAACATAAATAAACGAGGTCTTTTTCTTTTGCCGAATTCTTAGAGATTGATAATGGGAGCCTGATGAATCAGACAACTTCTTAACCTGACGGCAAATTATTTGTAAGTTTAGATCTGCTTCCTGAGAGGTACTTTGTACCTTAATCCTGCTGAACTTTAAATAGGGTGCCTGTAATAGTTTTGGAAACACATCCCAAAATTTGAGCTAAAATTTATGTAAGAGAATTATTCATTCTCTCTGTCTATCCTGTACTATTATAAAAAAATCTAAATCTAATGGGGTGCTTTCTTAATTTAAAGTCTTAATATCAAATTTATGGGGAAAAATCTTAATTAAAAAAACCTATGGCTTCTAAGAAATGTGATAAGCATACATAAAAATAGACTGGTTTACAGTTTGAAGAATTGGAATGACAACACAAATAATGAAGATACATTGAAAAATACAGTAATGTGATGCATTGGAAAGAAAAAATTGCAAAATTGAAAGAATTAGATGTTTATGTAAGACTTATCCAGTATGTTCAGCAATAGTCCTGAGTGAAGCATTGCCTTGGCTGTTGGCATCAGCTCAAACACCCCGCCTGAAGGAAGATCAAAATTGTTTCTTTACTGAAAGATAAACCAAAACACCTTCAGCCTGCAGGTATGAGAAGTAAATCATGTAGTAAAGCAGGAAACTGCCTGGCCACACTCTTATTCCAGGTAAGTTATTCTGAATTCTGGGTAGGATTCCTGCCTGACTGACAGGGCACACAGTGGTCAGTCTGCAGACCCCACTCCTCCAGATCTGCTGTGACTGCAGGCAGAACACGACCTAATTTTCTAAGACCAGTGATCCTGACCAGTTCTTAACATCACACACATCTCTATTTTAATCAAATAGAAGTTAGCACTCCCACATCCTAATTTCTGTATGGATAAGCTTCCCCACTTCAATAAGGCCTAACTCTTTACGACGTGCTGTATTTGGCTCCTCTCTACTGCTGTAAAGATACATTGAGCTGACATTTAACTTCGTGCACAGCAACTCTTACTGAAGGAAGCTGGCTCACACTTGGTGTTGCTACATTAAAAGAAATCATGAACACAGCATGACTTGGAGGACTCTGCAAGTAGAGTTTTTTGTGTATCCCTGGTAGGGTATTAAGTACAGGGAACAGAATTTAAGAATTTTGTTGCAGTAAAAAAAAGTTTAAAAAATAACTGTTAGAAAACAAGATTAACCATTAGAAACTAGTTTAAAAACTATGCTAATCCTTTGAATAGTCATCAGACTAAACTGTAGGAGACTTATGCAACTGCATGCTCCTCATGTGGTAAAATCTGTGCTACTGTACTTAGGATGAGTAACTATCACAGTCAAAATGATAACAAGTAGTGCCCAGTGTGATGCAAAGACCTCTCCGCTTGTAACTGGTGGAGACCTCCAGTCCTTTTAGGTTACCAGAGGTGGTAGTAACTATCAGCTCCACTGGCTCGAAAACATAATGGAAATATACCAGGCTTGGTGGATTTCCACAGAATCATGGTGAGGATGATGAGCAATGTAGTATTTCAGCTGTCCCAAGGGGGAAAAAAGCTTAACTTCAGTCTAGACTCGGATGAAGTGAAGCCAGTGCAGAGCATTCCCTCAGGAGATCCTCATTTTAAAGTGATTTTATCTTGGCCCTTTGATTTCTGTCATGTTCCCACTGCTTTGCTCTTCCCCAAACCCAGCCTCCTGCCTTCCTTTCCACAGGGCAGACATGCTGCGCAAGGGAAGAGGTCTGGCACACGGCTCCTGTAACCTTCCACATTCCTCAAGGAGATCCAGTTCAGCCACAGCACAGCTATTGCCAAAGGATGTACCCCGTAGGCTGGGCCAGTAGTTATCACCACTGGTACCAACACCTTGTTAAGGAAGAGAAGTGTGCTTTGGTTGCTGTGCTATCAGAGAGCTTGCCTGCCAGGTCAGGTGGCCAGATGCTACTCTGGCTTGCCTAGGACGCCAAGTGGGCAGACAGACGCTGAGCACAAATGGCCCAGGGGAAGCAGGTTGGTAGAGGCCAGTACCCATATTTCTGGAGGCTCTGCAGCTTGGAATGGAGACACTCAACTGGAGATGTTCTACATCTCAAGGAACAAGTGTGTTTTTTGTTGGTGTTTTGAGCTCTAGCAGATAATGTCACTTAATTACAGTTTTTAGCAAACGATCTCACTTCCTGTGGATGTCAGCCTGACTTTGAATTTCTTCTCTTTTCTGCTTTGCTATTGCATTCATACATTTTCATCTTTCCTATTTTTTTATTTTGTGTGTACATAATTTGGGGTAAAAATTGAGTTTGAATCTCTCTTCCACTGCTATAAGTGCACACAGAAGCCCTGAGAGTCATCAAACTCCAGCACAGAAAAAGAAAAGGTAAAATAAAACACACAAGAGATATTAAAAAACCCAAGCTATTTCTGGACCTGGTGAGCCCTTGTGTTGAAGCCAGTTGGAAAACCATGAGAGCACAGGTGCATGCCACATGACCAGGTGATAATAAAGCAACTCTAGAATGTGATCTTGAGGAGTCTGATGATGTTTTGTCTCTGTAATACATCCATCCCAAGGTGCACTTTGACATCTGTTTCATATTTAGTTTTTTTTTCCTTTTATACTAGTAGCTTTAAGGGAAGTCGAGCAGATAAGTATCTACATTTAGGAAACCATATGTTAACAAGAGGCTGTGAGGTGACGTGATAAAATTAGTGAGGCACGTTCACCATATGCAAAATTTCTGAGCGGTGTAAGAGGTTTATAAACAGATTGGAACTCACGAGCCATTGCAAGAAGAAAACCTCTCTCACCGGTCACCCTCTAGCCAGTTCTCAGGGTTTGGCAGGCTGGCTTGTAAGATAACTTTATTAATCACGGAAGTACTGGAGTTAGACACACTCCCTGCAATACTAGTAAAAGCCAGAAACATATTTTTCACTGTGAAGGAGAGCACTAAGCAAAAGGGACACCTGCTTACTGCTATCTTACTGCTCCACTTGACAGAAGTTGTGTTCGAAGGACGAGGAGTCAGGAGTGCAATGACTTTCCTTGCTAGGACATAATTGCTGTATCCAAAGTAAAAATCCAAGCACCAGCAAAGAACTGAGCGATTGTGAAGCCTCCGTTTTGAAGTAAGTTAGAGATAGGAGTGACTGATATCTCACAGAAAAGTAATCTCTCTTGGGAACATTGGTTTGAAAAGGTTGATATGGTAGACCTTCTGAAATGTGAAAAAAGCAATCTACTTCCACAAATTTTTCCAGAACCCCTGTGTTCCAAAAGGCATCTCTTGTCCTTGCTCTGAACAACAAAATTTTCCATAAAGTCTTTAATTTGGCAGGCAGTCTTGATTAGAAGTCACTTGCTTCTCCGTTATGTTGATATGTGCCCTGTTTTTTCAAGTCTTGCAATGTCACCATGAATGCAAAACCCTGACGTGGCTTTGCTTAATGTTACATTCCAGAGGAGGTTGTGCACAGCTTATCGCAGCTGGTAATACTGGTGTTGTGATCTGCTACGGCATGAAGAAGACAGGGGAGACAGTTCTACAACAGTGGCCTGTGAAATGTATAACTGCACCGACTAAGGTGTTAGTCTGTTTAAGAGGTTTTTTATCTGTCTTCTTTTGTTTTTTTGCAGGTGGAGTGGAAATATTTTAAAGACAGCTCTGGTGCTATGTTAGATGTACTAATATTTGGACAGGAAAACACTTATTCTTTTTGCATATGAGTCAGGTGATATTACTTCTTCAAATAGTATCTCAGGTCTTCTGAATGGCATGCAAGATTTTCCTATTGACCTTTCACAAGTCTTCCAGTGAGACTCAGGAATTCTCAACTCCTAATCTCTTGCCCTGCATTAAGGAAAATAGGCTGTTGAGTTAAAAAAAATGCTTCAAATTACAATGAAAATAATCCAGTTTGAAGATTTGGCTATAATCTGGTGCCAAAGAAAGGCTTCAAGCACATTACAATAATAAAAAATTTATAGTTTTGATGGCTCTAAAAATAAAAAGAGAAATAAAAAAGAACTGACTGTTTATAGACAGTTGAAGGAAGTAATTATGATTTGAGTCCTTTATAAAGGATAGAATTATCACAAATATATCAGCTTTTTGAGAAAGAAAACCTCACAAGCAACTGTACAGATGGGAAGACCTGTTCATTTATTGCATACTCTTTCAGAAGGAAATAAAAATATCAAACACAGGGGAAAATATATGACATCTGTGTCAATTACATGCCCAACCAGAGAGAAATTGTTTCACCTATCTATTGTGAAATATGGATTACTGTCACAGCCCTGACTAAAATACTTTGTAACAATGTCTTCCTTTGTACACCTAGATTTGAGAGAATTTCTCCAGTAATCTTCATCTGAAAAAATCCTCCTTTACATCTGAATTTCTTATTGGGGTTATGTAGTTGTGGACCACACAACAGTGATTCTGTAGGTAATTTTATAGGAGAAATATGACAAGGAATTTGGAATTTCATTGAAAAATAACGTAAAAAAATTTAATAATGACTTTGAGCTGAGAGTTTTCATTGGAATTTATCAGGTTTTGATAAAATTTTTGTGATAAGATGTTTCCCAGGCTCAGGAAAGGATTTCGAATGAAGGCTCCCAAGAAGAATGACACATTCTAGAGTTTTAGAAAAGTATGCAAGAGTCAATTTTCTTTCCATCCATGGACTTTGCTGGCCATCAGACTATTGATTCATTTAGGATAAATAAAAGGATGTGGAAATGGAGGGGACCAATTGTAACATCAGGTCTAGCCCTCCAGTGTGATGCACAGCTACATAGTACAGGCAAAATTTAGAAAATCTAAGGTCTCTTTCACAATGCTATTATCCACCTTGATCCACCACATTATTTTTAATATGTGGCAATAAAATGAGAAGTTGTACTAGCTGGTGAAAGCCACGACTGAAATAATGTACAGAGAGAAAGCAGCAAAGATCCCAACCCGCAATTATGATTATATTATTATTAAATCTGCTCCATTTAGCATAGTTAAGTAAGCATTGTAGGGTCAAATGAAGTTTGCCCTCCATATTACAAATGTTTAGCATTCATATGGAAGTGGTTATACTAGTTTTGATAATGGGGCTTCTAAGTTGCCGTGGTGCATCTAAAAAATATTCCCTTAACTCTAGCTCATTCTGATGCACCTTTTTTTATCAAACATCTGTTTCAATACGGCACCTTGAATCTGCCAAGCTGAGTCATAAGTGTACCCACTTTATTTCAAAGACTTTGAGAATGTTAGCAAACTTTCAGATAAAATGGGGCTGAGTTTGGATTTTGTAATGAAACCCAAAACCAGTCAGGTTTCTCTTGGTTTTGTGTTTCATTGCAAGAACTCTTAAATGAATGCGGCCCAGAGCACATACATTCATGATCAGCAGTAAATGTGCAGAGAAAGAAACAGTAGAGCAGACATCAGATTTTTCTCCACAGTCAGCAATGCCTGGAAAGCTGCCCTGCTTCATTACAATGCAGATTTGCAGACTTTGGCCGAAAAAAGACCTGTTGGCGAAGTTTGATACTGAAAAGTAATCTTCTTCAGGAAATGAGTACCAAAGAATTGTTATACCACGTAATAAGAAAGAAACAATAAAGATCCCTGGCAAGAAAGTAGTTCTGGGTTGATGGACAACAGTCATTATAAACTAGGCTTTCAAATAAAAATACCGTCATCCTTTTAAAAGAGTTTCTGTATTTTAAATATGGACGTTCACATTTCAGACTGGAGAGCTTCCAAGTGACCTCCTGACTTTAAAGGTTAAGCGCTATAAGAGAACAATTGCAGACACTCAGAATGAGAAGGAAAATATGATTTTATAGCTGGAACAGACTACAGAGTATCTCTTCTAACATTTCAAATTTGAATTGAAGAGGTAACTATTGGGAATGGTTCAAAAACAGCCAAGGCTGGAGAAATGAATGAATCTACTCTTTATATTGCTTCACAAACACTACTGCCACAGTCACTCCATTTAAAGACAATGAGTAAGGGCTTGTCCATAGTAAGTGTCTGATGTTGGTGACAGACACCAAAAATTGTGTACAAGTTTGCAAGAACAAAAATTGCAAGTACATGAAAGGCTGTGACAATAGTTCTGGTGGTGAAGTAATCAGTTATCTGATCAGCTATGACAAGATCTGTGTGCAAATTAATAAAAATAAATAGGCAGGAATCCCAAGAAAAATAATCCATTCAGACAGTACTTCTCCCTTGTTGAGCCACTGAATTCTGGCCCTGTTTAACCCTTATTAAGGCCTTGTCTTCTCAGTTTTTATGTTGTTTACATTATCATTGGTTTAATATAGGAAAGTGCTGTCTGTCCCTAAGTTAATGGTTGTTACATTTGCAAGAGGTGTGGAGAAGATTAGTACAGTACTGCAAGGGGGCTGAACAGAGTTGACGGTTTCTTATGGTCCATCAAAATTCAGCAACAGACAGGAGAAAGTAGGAGGGTGTTACCACCTGCTCCTCTCTTATCTCAGACACATATCAAAACACCTCTTTTCAAATTCCTTTGCTTTTACTAGGTGATCATCTGCACTGTGTGTATAGGAAAAAGAGGAGCCCATTTTCCTGATGGCCCCTTCTACCCGAAACTTTATGCACCTTTTTGGTGGAGAGATATTTTTTCAGAAAGGTCTGCTGGTGGGAACTGATATGGAAAGGAAACATTAGATATCCGTGTCTATAGATAACTACACTAATGAAGATATGAATGACTATAGTCTTCTTCACTAGTTTACACGTTGTGTTAACATTTTCAGTGTTACTAAATAATAAAAAAATGGATTAGGTTTAAAAATAATGATGGAAATTCTTCTCAGCACCACCTATTCAGAAAAGAAATAAATTGGTCTAATTTGATGTTTATAATGGAAGATTTTCTTGATAATATAAGTGGACCAAAAGCAAATGATGAAGTACTATCATCCTAGCTGAGGCAGTTTTGAGCATCTGGAAATTGTTGTCAATCTGATTTTAAAGCAAAACTAAGTAACAAAGGGATTTGAATTCCTTAGGGAGTTCATGATATAAACATACTCTAAGTAGCTTTGCCCCCTCAGAGAGAGCTGACACTCTGCATACATGTGCGTGTGTGTGCAATCAGTGTGAGGGAAATACAGGAGAGACAATTTCTTGTTGCTCTACAGGCTTCTAGGCTTCAGCTTAAGCAATTTTATTTGGGGCTGGGATTATATTTATAGAACATTTTGTTTCAATATTTTTCATCAGAGTTATGAAAGATACTCTATTGTAGGTTCCTTTGAATTTTATTTGCAATGTATGTTAGTCAGCAAAGAGATGGTATCTCCTACAAGATGATGCATTACCCTGAATACCTATTGAAGAAACACAGTCCCAGTTTGCTAAAATTGGTTCTGAATTTATGAAGCAAATCTTACTATCACTGCTACCTGTATGAAAAGCAGACCCAGCATGATAAAGAAACTAGACCTTAAGGGGGAATGAATACATCAAATTCTCCTGGTGTGAAGCAGCACTTTGAATTGGTTCAGGTGCAAAAGTCAGAAGTTTGGATTCTTATGCAAGGCTCATAGAAGCAATTGCAATTTTCATTTGCTTTTACAGTGTATTTTTCTTGACAGTGAAAATCAGAGCCATTAATTGATGTGGCCAAAGCTGTGGGCCAAAGCAGCATAAAATCTTAATCTTCCTGTGGTCAATGAAGGCTAGAAAAAGAAGTGAGTGGGCATGATTAAGTTAATATCTTGGAAAAGACCATATCATAGCAAAATACACACATTTTCTGTTGTGCTTGCCAGGTATCTCTTTTGTCATGAGAGAAACCTGGTCATAAATGATCATCCTTGCAATATCATAATTCGGGTGTTTGTATATAATTTTCGGTAAGTATTAATTATAATGTATCTGGAGATGAAATCTGTCCAGATATATTACTGATTGCTGAAGTTTTGCAAGCATATTTCAAACACAGGCTCCGAATTTGTTCATTATGCTATGGAAGGAGGGGAAACAATCCATATCATACAGAAATTAGAAACATCATTTAGTGTTTATAGAAATGGAAACAAATACTCAGAAAATATGTAGGTGCCTTTTGTAGAACTGCTGTTTTAAAAACAATTCAGTCATCAAAACAGCCAAACCACACCTGGTGTATGAGATTATCCAATCAATAACAAACATTTGAAGAGAAACCTTTAGACCTGCCACTTGCTGTTTTAGGAGAGTTGAGCGTACTACAATGAAGGACAGAACCTGAGTGTCTTTCCCAGAGAGCCCAACATCCCTCTTGGTCATCTGAGGTCTTGTGAACAACAATTCTGTAGGGTCTGACAGAAAAGAACACAGAAATAGAGAGATATTAATAATTTGTCTTGCAGTTTCTGTCTTTCTATTGTTTGATCCATCTGAAATGACCAAAAGAGATAAGCCAATTGTTTACATGTGTCCTGAACTCGAATCTCTAAAAAAAGGCTTTCATTTTTTTATGTTCAGACATTATCTACACCTCTTGCATGCTTTTCACCTCCACTAAAATGTTTCTGTGGTTAGTCACATACAGTGTGAAAGCAGCTTTTTTTTTTTACTGCATCACTCCTGTGCAAATATGAAAAATATAGTAAGAAACGGAAAGGTTTTCTCAGTTCTTTTAGCTGAACCCTGCTTTCCACCTGGTGCAATGGGGGGTGGCAGACTGCTAGAGGAAACATGCAGATGGCATAAGAAATGCATATTTAAAATTCTGTCCAGCTGCACCATATTGTCTGGTTATCACAGGAATTGTGAAGAAATAAGAGATTTTGGGGGAATTCTGAGCATAGATTTTTCCTGATTGCGGAGTAGGAACTGCTGCAAACATTCAAATGTAAATAAACCACAACATTCAGGCATAAAAAAGATATTAAATATTCCTGGAGGTGTAAAGAAGTGGCTTGGCCTGTTCCAAGGCCTGCTGCTGGACAGCTGCAGTACAATTAACCACGAGCCACTTGGCCCTCCCAAGTTTGAGCTGGGTCTTATGGGTTTTGTTGTTTCACCTCCACCTGCTAAGTAATTCTTCAGTTAGCTGACATCACATGTATCATCTTTCCTTGCAAGGACACATTGTATGCTCTGTGTTTTACAGATTTTTTTTCTTAAAACTTCTTTTCTAACAGGAAAAAATGGTCCTTTACAGGTAGTTTTTGTGATTAAGCTGGTATGTTTGGGAAAGGAAGGTGGCATTAGATGCTGTACCAAGGTTTCTGGATGTAACATCATGATCTGAAATACACAATAAGAGGTAAAAATCTGTTACTTACACAGCGGTGACAAGCCTTTGATTATAAAATGCAACAACTTGACTATCCCTGGTATTTGCCAAAATTTTTCTGATGCTGTCACCAGTTCAGGGAGTTTTGACATTTATATGAACTAAACTAGGATTTATAATCTTACACTTCTGACTTTTTTTTTTCAATTATTACGATTGCATTCATATTATGATTGTATCTGATAGAATCCAGGAAATGCATCACATTGCATAAAAAAAAAGGTACCTTGGAGGTACAAGGAGGTAGTACAAAGACCCTCATTTTGTTTTCCGTTCTGTGGCTCCTTTCATAAATCATATCCCTTAAAATGAGTAAAGTAAATAGTGATGTTTAAAGAAAAAAAATTCGTCCTCATATCCTACTCCCTTAGCAGCAGATTGTACTTGTCCTTCTATACTTGCTTCATACAAACTTGGAGAACATGTACATAAAGATACACACATTAAAATTTTTAAAATTTTTTTTTTACTTGCTAGAAGAGGCATTATGTGACAGACTGAAAGTAACATTTTAAACGCTGTGGAGGAATTATAATGAGAATTGGATAGTTTGTGGCACACCCCAAAATGTTTGTGATTATTTCAGCCTCATAAAAGTTGCCAAAGTCTATGAAAACAGCTTTTGTTGTCCTGCTATGGTGTGGTGGAGAGGTCCCAGATTTCCTATGAATCTGAGTGATTGGAGCAATGCAGCTGGCTGTGTTAGGTGACACATACCAGGACTTTGAACTACCTATAAAAAATAGGTCTCATTTAGCATGTAGTATTAGGCATTTGGCATGCAAAAATGCAAGGCTTCCCCTTGCCTTCAGCCAGCCACTGAGAGCAGGCAGAGCTCTCCCACACAGAAGGGAGGTCTGGACTGCAGGCATGCTGCCGGCTGGAGGGAAGGCTGGGAGGAAGCACCAACATGCTGGAGGGAGAGCTGCAGCCCATTTAAACCCCTGTCATAAATCTGTCCCAGGAGTGGGGAACAAACGGTGCAGAATGAGCAAGTGTGTTGTGTAATGATCATAGATCTGGGAACCTGTGTCTCAGCCGTGACACAGTCACTGTCTAAAGAGAGGAGTCTTGTCCCTACATGGCGGGTTTCTTCCGGAGATTGTCCCTAATCCCATCTTTTAGTAAGTCTCTAGAATTTAACCACCTTTGTGGACAATGCCCCCCAGAACATCCTAACACCAGGTTTGTGGTGTTAAGGGATGCTGTCCTGCAACAGATACGCAACATGCGCTTTCTTCTGTTTCTAATACATTGAACCATTGCAAGGCATTTGTTGTTTTGTCATCTCTTTCGACACTTGTCAAAGTAGGTTTGGGGACCAGCCACTGATTTTACTTCAGAACAGCTCTGTAATATGTGTTCCTTATTGCAACTGAAGAATATCAGAAAGGAAGAGGCAAAATCCACTTTTGTTTAAATTAACTATATTTCCTTTGCCAGGATTTCATTTATGCATGGATTTTGATCCAGATTTCCTCTTAGCCATTCACTGACAGGTTATATGGCATAAAGAGTCTTAAGAAAGGCTTTCAGTCATTGTCTCTCCTTAGATAATTTTGCAGGAAAAAGCACAGCTATGCAGTGCCAGCCCTTCAGAAATGTTTAAAACATTTTTGATACAAACAGAGAATTTCTATCCTGTACAGGGGTTTTGGGTGACATTTTGTCATAAACCCAGAGTTGTGTTAGCTAGGAAGTAATTTCATCAGCACTCCTTCTGTGAGGCTATATCCTAATTCTACCTTGCTGATGGTCCTTAATCAGTCATAACCTCAAGATTGTGAGAAGGTTCTTACTGAAGTTTTTCTCCCCTTCCTTGACATAAGGTCTGTTCCACTACATGACTGCAGTCATGTTGACAAAAGGGGTCCCAAGCCCTTTTACTTGCTTCCAAATCAGTGACCCAGGAAACACTGTTCACTTTTTTTTTTTCAAAAGAACAGTATGAACCTTTTCATTTTTTTTGGAGGCTTTTTGAAAAAGAAAGAATGTTGCAGGTTTCCTGATGCTGCCTCCGACATACCTCTCATGTTCCTCACAGGTGAGATATTTTTATGCAGCTGTACAGGTAAGAGAAAGGAGATACATTCATACAGTACATCTGCTATTTTGAAAGTTGTCTGCCATTTTTATAAAAACATAATTTCTGAAAGTCACTGAAATTTAACTTGAGGACCAGACATTGGCATGCATATCCTAGTAAGCAGCTGACAAGATCACTAAGATCTTAGCTATGTTCACTGTTTTTAGAACTGGATTCTGTTTAATCTTATGCAAGAGTTACAAGAAGCAACAGAACTTGTGCATTTCAAGTGTGGTACAACACTTAGAGGCATTACAGCAGTAAGACTGTGAGAAGTAATTCTGCCCTTCAAGATCAGTTTAAGATGAGCACTTTCTGGTTCTGTCCTGTTACGATATAGTAATAACAGTGTACAGTAAACTGTCCATAACTTCTGTAGAGGCTGATATCTGATGTACTGGAATAAAACTGCCTCTCGTATCATTTTGCAGAGTACGCCGTAGTCATCCCTTCTGCTGGAAGAGTGTTGCTTTTCTGCCACAGTTAAAGGGAAGGCTTTTCAGTGGCTTATCACTGTTTGTAAAATCACTGTAAATAGAACAACTTCTGTTCTCTGTCAAGTGATATGTTTTGCATGTGAGCAATTCCAGTTGAAGAAAAGAAACATTTCTGGAACTTTGGTGCTAGTTGATACTGGAACAACACTGAAACCGTTATGCAAATAACTGGTGTGGTACATTGATTAATTCCTTTAGCTATTTCCTGCAAACTAGAAGAGCTGTGCTGCCCCAGTTGTCCTGCTAGGACCTGTGTCTCATCTATAAATAGATATCGGTAAATACGTTCAAAAGATATTTATATGTCTCATGAAACTAGACATCTTGGCACTTCAGTCTTATCAGGACTCTTTTCCTCAGTTTGAAATCACAAGTGCTTAGCATGGGGAAGCATGCTGAGTCAGGGAGATGAGACAGAATTACAATTGCAACACCAACTTGGCACAAGTTTTCTTGGGCAGACCTGCTCCTACCTGTCACTGTCCAACTTAATCCATATCCAACACAATAGCATATTTTGGAAACTCCTCAGCAACCAATCAAACACACAGCTAATCCCATGGGGATCTGGAATAGACTACCTTCCTGTCTGGCTAATTTTCTTTACCCCATATACTCATTATGATCCAACCAGAACTAGTTTTCTTACAAATAACCTTTTTTGGACTCTCTATTGATGCATAGAGGGTGGATGCACTGCAGGATCTTCAGGTGCCCAGACCCAGACCTGTACCTTGCCTTGGGAGTCAGCATGTGAAAAATCTCAAAAGAGCTCTTGTTTCCAGCATGAATAATTCCCAGAACCCAAGATAGAGGAACTATCATTTTAAAACCCAAAGTATGGCAGCCTTCTTTTTAAAATTCATCAGCTATTATCTCCTAGACAGAACGGAAGTTTTTGTGAGTAATTTTATTTTCCCTGTGCTATCTACTTATAGACGCAGGTCCTTTTCAAGAGATTTTCCTTCAACCCATGTTTTTAATGACTCCTTACAATTTAGTATTTCTGCACTGTGTCCTCCAGGTCCATCAGAAACAGTTCTCTCTGCCCATTGACTCTGAAGTTCATCTCTGGGTCTGCCCTTGGGAGTCTCCCACCCTCTGCTTGCCACATGGAGAGTGTTTGTACCATTGTGTCTCGTACCATGCTGGACCATCAGCACTAGCTATAATGTTGCCTTTGTACGTCGGGAAAAAGCCGATTGCCCAATTTCTCCTCTGGCCCATTCCATGTCACCCAGAGTGCACACTTCAGAAGGCAAATATGACCAGTCTGCCTCACAAGCCAGATGTGGGGGCGCTTATCACATAAATTATGAATAAAAAATTTAAATTGTACAATCTGCCACATGGAACCCCAGTACCTCTATTTCTTTTTGTCAGGTATTAGAGAGCTTGCAGCACAGTGCCCTCCACGTATGGGAGATGATCCAGTGCAAAACAGTGTCTCCAGCTAGTCAGTCTGCAAGCTGCCCCTCTCCAGTGTCAGCAGCAGCCTTTTCCAGTGACCTTGGGTGACACACACTTTTTCAAGCAAAACAAACAAGGGCATTCAGTTTGAGCCTTCTACAAGTGCATGGCTTGTTGAGAAAAAACACTTTTTTATTGGTTGGGACTGTGTCATCCTTGGCATTTTGCATTCAAGGGTGCTGGCCATGCAAAAAGGTAGTGAGGTTGATGTACGTGGCTAAATAGAACAAGCAACGCTCTAGCAGCTATGAAAATTTACTATTGTTCTTTTTGCCAGATGTTGCTGTCTGTTTGCATGTGTTAACAGCAAAGCTTACTAAAACTCTCTGTTGGTTTCTGTGTTTGTACACCTGAGTGTGAAGATGCTGTACATCTAAGTCAGGCAGTGGGTGAGCTTAGAGACGTCTGTGGAAATAGTTACACAAGGTGAATAATGAGCGCAGCTCACCCTGTGCTTTCTGAAATAAAAGAATATAGCAGCTCCCAGCACCTGATAAATGAAACAAGCCCTATATACACAGGGTATTTCTATTGTTACATCTGTTCAGTAACAGTATGAAGTTTCCTTGTTAGTAGCTGGACAAGGTTTTGAATATAGTAATAAAAGAAACTGAAACAGAAGAATCGGCTTATATGCACTTTGAATCCTTCTGCAAAATTCCTCTTCTCAGTCAATAGACTTCACTAAATCACCCCTCTTTTATCCCCCTCTACTGCTTCCCTTTCCTATGGGATGTTTAAAATAAAGTATTTTATCTTTAGAGCCCTCCACAGCCTCTGCACAATAGTTTTCATCTCCCATTCTCTTACATATCAGGTATCCCCTCCACATCTATCACTCACTTGTTAGATTTCAAACATCTCTGTGCTCTTTTTATTAATAATGGTCACAACTGAGTTGGTATCCTGCCAATATTAAGAAATTAAGAACAAGTCTTTTTCAAAATTATCCTTAAAAATCACTTTTATTTACAAGACTATGCATGACTTTTCATACTGTTGGGGGCTAACCCCAGGAGACAGTTAAGGACTCCACAGGCTCCTGGTCACTTCCCCCCACCACACATCACACAGTGGGATGGGGAAAGAAGAAAGGATGAGTAAAGACAAGAAAATTCATGGGACAAGACAAAATTTGTTAAATTAGTGAAGGAGAAATGAAAGTAAATAAAGAGAAACAAGTGATGCACCTCCCACGGGAAAAGATGGCTAGCCTTCCTAACAGCCTATTTTTTCCCTCTGTATTGCTGAGCAGGATGTTTTATGACATGAAGTATGCTTTCAGCTTGTTCAGATTTTCTGCCTGATTTTCTTCCTTCCCAGCCTATTCTAGGGGCTCAGAGTGAGATCTAGAGAAGGCTTTGATGCTGTGTAAATGTTCTTCAGAACAGATAAACCACTATGCCATCAACACCCTTTTGGTCACAACCCTAAGCCACACCACCACATGAACTTCTATGAAAAAAAATAACTCAATCCCATCCAGAGGCAGCACACATACTGGCAACTGCTGTCCTGTGTCTCCTTTTATGTCACCCATTTACTGTCATTTGCTTCACGCTCAACAGTAGACTCTTTCAATCTACAACCTGGCAGAGTGTTATCCTGGTCCTCAGCACTCAGTGATATTTCAAGGAGTACTGATAATCATCATAAAAATACAAACACAACTAGCAGAAACTGACTGAGGGAGTTGATGGGAGCGCTCCCTGAATTACTCTCCATTGTTTACCAGCACTCCTGGCTAAAATGGGGAGGTCCCAGTTGATTGGAAGTTGGCAAATATAGCATCCATCTATAAGAAGGGCTGGAAGAAGGATATAGGGGACTACAGGCCTGTAAACCCGATCTTGATGCTGGGGGACATCATGAAGCAAATCATCTTGAGTGCCATCACACAGCATGTACAGGTCAACCAGGTGATCAGGCCTAACCAGCAGGGGTTTGTGAAAGGAAGGTTCAGCTTGACCAACCTTATCTCCTTCTACGACAGGGTGACCCATTCAGTGGATGAGGGAAACGCTGCAGATATTTCTACCCAGACTTTTGTAAAATCTTTGACACACTTTCCCACAGCATTATTCTGGAAAACCTATCACCAGCGGTGTTCCCCAGGTCTCAGTATTGGGACCAGGTCCTGTTTAACATCTTTATCAATGATCTGGATGAGTGGATTGAGGGCACCCTCCATTAACTTGCAGATGTCACCAAGCTGGGTGTGAGTGTTGATCTGCTGGAGGGCAGGAAGGCTCTGCAGAGGGATCTGGACAGGCTGGATCGATGGGCCAAGGCCAGTGGTGTGAGGTTCAACAAGGCCCAGTGCTGGGTCCTGCCCTGGGGTCACAACAACCCCGGGCAGTGCCACAGGCTGGGGCAGAGTGGCTGCAAAGCTGCCACAGGAAAAGGAGCTGGGGGTGCTGGTGGCAGCAGCTGAACGTGAGCCAGGGTGTGCCCAGGTGGCCAAGAAGGCCAATGGATCCTGGCCTGTACCAGCAATAGTGTGGCCAGCAGGACCAGGGCAGGGATTGTCCTCCTGTACTCAGCACTAGTGAGGCCACACCTTGAACACTGTGTTCAGTTTTGGGGCTCTTACGACAGGAATGCTACTGAGGTGCTGGAGTGTGTACAGAGAACAGCAACAGAGCATAAGTCCTTTGAGGACTAGCTGTGGGAGCTGGAGAAAAGGAGGCTCAAGGGGACCTTATCACTCTCTACAACTGCCTGAAAGGAGGACATAATCAGGTGGGGGTAAATGTCTTCTCCCACATAACTAATATCCATGACAGGATGGGAAGGGATGGCCTCAAGTTGCACCAGGAGAGGTCTAGATTAGGTACTAAGAAAAATTTATTCACAGAAAGGGTGGTCAGGCATCGGAATAGGTTGCCTAGGGAAGAGCTGGAGTCACCATCCCTGAAAGTGCTCAAAAGGCCTGTGGAGGGGTACCGTTTAGTGGTGAACACAGCGACGCTGGGTTAACGGTTGGACTCAATTATCTTGGAAGACTTTTCCAAATTTGGTGATGACTACACAAAAAAGCAAATTTTTGAAAGCTTATAAACTCATCTCTGAAAAAAATAACCTCCAAAACTGTCAAATGCCAAAAGGCCCAAGAGATCCATTTAGAAGTAACAGGCCTTTCCTTCCAGTTATGCTGGCAGCTTTTGATGATCATTTTTTTAAACACCTGTCTCTTCTTTAAATCTTCTGGCCAAGATCTACCAACTACTTTTCCATCTGATTTCCATTTTTTTCTG
The DNA here is from genome assembly GCA_013390045.1 of Picathartes gymnocephalus. Lineage (NCBI taxonomy): Eukaryota > Metazoa > Chordata > Aves > Passeriformes > Picathartidae > Picathartes > Picathartes gymnocephalus. Next base: position 116,339 of record WEKY01038518.1, read on the forward strand.
AGGGACATATCTAGCTTCTTCCAGCTCCTGAGTACTGCAGTTCCAACAGTAGTCAGTGTGGAAACTTCTGTCTAGCTCAAAGGCAGTAAAGACAGCACCAAGTAATATTTTGTTATGCAGTGGATAAATGATCTGACATTATTCAGTTATATCAAGCACCAGAAACCTCAGGAGAGTGTATTAATTTTCCCTGTGGTCCAGATTTTCTGCTCCTGAAGTGTCCTCATGGCACAGGGTGATTTAGCAGCCCTACTGATGGATTGAGCAGTTCTAATTTTCTGGTTCTGTCTTATGATAATACTCTCCTTACTCTTTCATTCTCAGTCACAACTTTCTCAGTTTGCCTTCCCACAGAGGGTGGTCTTCTCATTTTACTAAGTTTTCTATGCTGGTAAGGAAACATTCACAAACACAGGAATTGATCTCCTGAGGCTGGATGAAATATGAAAGAAGCTTATCAAGATGTGTAAATAGAAGTCCTCTGCATGTGCAGCAAACTCTTAATAGTCAGGCTGTCTAATTCCCTTGCAGAGAGTCTCCACATGACTGTTTCCAGGGAAGGACTACCAGCCACCCCATCTATCCTTAAACTCTGTCTTCAGCTGTATTGTTCTCCCATGCCAAGAACCTGACTGCTCCTTCAGTGTTCAAATGCTCTGTGAACCACACAGGCTTGTCCTGTTTGCTCTTCTTTGCTTCTAAGTCCAGAAGAAACTCAACTTTTCTCTTTTTTCAAGAGCAAATAGTAATACACATCACAGAAAGCTTCACTGCTGGCACTGAGGATATGCAGGGGATTAATTCCTCACTAAATTTAAGAAAAATTACAGGCAGCAAATCTAAAATTTATAAAGAAAGCATTATCGTAACAGAGTTTCAGAAAGGGTTTAGAAAGTAATTTTTTAAAATTTCAATATTTTTTTTTATTATTTTTACCTACAGTTTTCTGGGATATCAGCTTTAAGGCATGTTCAATATCACACAGCAGGATCTGAAAAAATAAATGCAGAAATGAATAAAGTTGTATATATTTTTTCCGCCCAAGAAACAACCTCCTCTGAAAAGTGGAGTTTGTGTATCAACTCATTGGGAGAACTTAAGCTTTCAGTAATACTAGGCTGGAAAATTAACTTGTCAAGGCACTTGAAGGAAGATAGTAGCCTGGTCACTTTGTTGCTTGAAAGCCTACCTGGAGAGGTCTGAGAAACCAGATTTAAGGTAAAAGAAGCAGTTTTAAAGCCTCTATTTCCTTCTACTTATTGTTTACTTATGCATGTGAGACTAACACTTCATTGAGGCTTGTAAGTGTAGAAGTCAGTGTTCAGACTGTCTGTAGCCTGGTCTTTGTTAAAAAAGCACTCCTGTGGTTTTGTTATAACTCAAAGGTTAAAAGAGATATAGTTACATTTTGTTTTAGCTCTTTTGTGCCAGAAAGGCTGGCATTTTTAGTGTGTCATTTAATTTGAAACTTTTAAAACCATTCAGTGAACTACTCTGTAAAGGCTTCAGTCGTTTCTTTTCATTAAATTCCATTTCAGCTGAGTTTATCAAACCTTGCTTTCCTGGCAAAAGGGATATTCTTCATATTGTATTTGCACAGTAAAATAGAAATATAGTTTATGAAAACACACATATGCTACAGATACATTTCAAAAGCTTGTTTCAGGGTCCCTAGTCTAAAAAGAGAAGAGCATTAAAAAGTTTAACAACCTCAAGCACAACAGAAAATAAAAGTGACTATAAACATCCTTATTACTTTACCTTATATGAATTCTATCTAAATTGCATAGATGTCACACAAAACCACCATTCTGGCTTCAGTCAGTCTTCAAAAAATGTTTGTATAATTTTATTAATAAAAATATAGCTTAAACAAATCAAAATCGTGTGTTGTTTTGTGGCACTGTAAGGTGTACACAAATATTTCCTTGAACATCCATGGCTCCCAACAGCACTGAGAAAGGGGTAGTTCTTATTTTTCCACCTCAACATTCTCCATCACAAAGGATTCTAATTAGTAATGGAAAAAACTGGGGATTTAAGTCAAAAGCAGACCCAGACTTCATCCTGAAATTCAAATGGAGAAAATCTTTCTTTAAATTTTATAAAAATTTGGTGACATGTTTTTGTCTTATAGCCTGATGGTTTTGAGCATTTTTTTATTTGATACTGAATGGCAAGACCACAAAAATTGTTCTGGTTCACTTCTGCTCAGCCTGATATAAAATATGATTAGATGATTAAACTTCTACTGTTATCTCTTGGTAGAAGGCAACCAGTTAAGTCTATTTCCAAACTGTGAGGTGCCAGAACCTAGGGGACATTCACCTTTGTCAACTGTCAACAAACTGACCTGTCAACAGGTCTTGTAGTCTCTGCTGGGTTCCAGAACATCAAGCAGATAATAGAGCTGAATAAACTCTTCTTTCATGTATTAGAAGAGACCTAGAAAGGAAAGACCTATAGTAAGATTTAAAACTGTAATCTTGTTTACACTTTTCACTTCTCTAGAAACAAATTAGATTTCATCTGATTGCCAGTGAACGATGCTGAAAAAGAAGCAAACCCAATGTCAGCTAGTGCTTATATTACTGTTTAAATGCTTTACTAGGCATAAAAGGTGGTGTATAGCCATGTATCTGTATACCCACACAAACACACAAACTTTTGGGAATAATTGGTTATCAAAGAAGTGAAAGACTATCTGGTTTCAAACATTCTTCCACAAAAGACAGATGAAATTTTAAATGCACACAGCAGAAATATTTTCTTACCAGGAAATGGAGTCCAATGATAATCAATGAAAGAAATATTTCTCCTGTAAATAGAATACTTTTCATATTAAGGAAAACTCACATGCTTATCCTTTTATCTCCTTCTTTTATTTATCTTTACTCTGGTTGTTCTTTCTGCTTCTTAAAGAAATGTATGTTCAAATGACATTTAAATCCTCAGTGCTCCCTTCAGAGCTGAATTTGTGACATCTTTCATTTCAGTGGCAAGAAAATATGGTATCAAGACACAACTGCAAATTCATTGCAACAATAAAAAACCTCGGCTTAAACTAAACTGTAAGGAAGAAGGAGAACAGAGGGGAGGCCTCTACATAAAATCCCAGGACCTGCGACTCAAATATATATTTTGGAAAAGAAGCTGAGTGGCAAGAAATAAATAACTGATTTGAATATCAGTGAGAAATTCAATGTATCCTGAGAGCTGTGAGTCAGTGAAAACACAGCTCTCAATAATGCTTAATTTTAATAATTTTCTATTGTTGTAAATGTTCTGTACTTAGATAGGAAGAGAGCTCACAGAATTTCTTTTCCCTCTCTTTCACTTAAATAGGTCATTGTCTACAAACCTGGCTGGGACTATTCTTACTCAAGGATGCAGGTGGCACCATCTGTCCTTAGGAGCTCCGTGCCAGACAATTCTGGCTTTATTTCGTATGTGAATTTTCCTCCTGTATAAAATTGCAATATGCAGATCCTGTGAAAATGAATCTGCCCAAAAGAGTCACAAATGCACATAGTATACAAAATAACAAAGACTTCAAGGATTAATTTTATTAAATAAAAAAAAGGCAATCTTCCTTTAGATGTTTTCCCTTGCAGTACCTCCAGCAGAATTTAAAATTATGTCCCAAGGTGGTATGGGAACTCTTTAAGTGGGGTTTTGTTTTCCTGAAGAATACAAGTATTATCTACCTAGTATCTCTTTCTAGGTAGCCTGAGGAAAAAACCTCTGTCCTGTAGCAGGGATGGGTGGGACACAACAACACAGAATTCACTTTCTGTACCTGCACTGCCAGGTCTCTGGGATGAGCCTCCTCCTTGCTCCAGACATTCAGATCAGGGCCGTTCCAGACCAGGAGTCTCCAAAAATAAATCAGCTTAGTTTGAGTGCTGAACATGATGAACCTACTGCTCTTCGCAAAGCCAGTCTGGCCACTGCCTTGGAGAGGCAGGACCCAGATGGCCTCTGAGGCTCTGTTTCCAGATTTCTTTCCCACTACATGTAGATCCCGAGCTGATCCTCCCCACAGGACCTGTGCCTCCACATTGGCTCGGGGGCATGGAATGAAGGATTCACAGAATTGCTTTTTCACAGGAAAGCAGCAGAAGTCTCTGTTGTGTTAAAAATTTTGTCCTAAAATCAGTCCACCGAGCTGTAGGTGTCCAGTAGCCAGCTCCCTATTTGTCAGAATATCCATTTTTTAGGGGAAATTCTGCAGCAGGGCATCAGACTGGTAAAAGGGTTTACTACTAAATGTATTTATGAATAGAGTGTGTCTGGTCTCAGTTACACCCTGTGACTCCACTGAAGTCCACTGAACTTAGTCACGGGGAAACACAACAGAGTTCCACTGGGATTAAACTCTCAGTTACATGCATGCAGCCCCACTGGATTCAGTGAAGACGCAAAAACATACATGATGGCAAACCTTGGCTTGTTGCTGTGTATCAAGATGCAGGTGGCACCATATGCAATAGGTTTCCAGTCACTTGGCAGATGTTCACAGCTGTCTGAGAGCAGAGAAAAACTCACAGGGTTAATTCATATTTGGGCAGCAGTTTGAGACAAAATTGCATTAGTTTTGTTTTTTCAGTTTGCTGATGTTACTTGTCACTTTGAAGTTTGCTGTTATTTTTGGAAAGAAAAAAGGAGAATCCTCCCAAAAAACACAAACCTACATGATGCATGTAGTTATTAATTCCAGGACAAAAGTGAAGGGACAGACACACAGATTTTATATAGTATATAAAAACTTCAGCTTATGGGTTGGCCAAATGTTACTTACTGTCTGTTTTTCCACTCAACACCTTTGTTTTTGTTCTTTACTCTAATCTATTTATCTGTGAAGTTTCAAAAATTTTTACTCAGCATGTATTTTGGAACATCAGTAATATATACTATTGTTTCATAGGAAACACAAATAACTTTTTTGTGATAAAGGACATGGGAGAGAGGATAGCTTAAATGTAAACAATGGTGGTTCTATCCTTCGAAAAATCCAAGAGAAGCTGTGTTTGTTGACAGCAAAGTTTATTACTCTGAATAGCATGAGCAATTTTCTGATCTCTGATCTACTCAGCTCCTTTTCTTTTTCTCTCCCTTGCTCTTTCACACCGGGCCTGTGTTCAGGTTGATATAGATAATAAAATTATCACCATCTCTGAAACATATTCCTCTTTGAAGTGTTGCTTTTCCAACTATGTTGACACCATTTAACATCACAGATCTGAATGAATTTTTCAGCAGATTTTGCTCATTCTGACTGACCGACAGACCCTTCCAAGTCACACAGATTATGTTACAGCACTCGGAGAGAGGAGCGGAAAGCACAGCCAGCCCTCTGCTGAGGAGCTCCCCGAAAGCCAGACCCGAGCACCCCAAGTAGGGGCCGTCGGGCCGATGCCCACAAACACCAAAAGGCTCAGAGGCAAATTTGGTTTCTCTCTGGCGGACGATGAAGGTTCACTGCCACCTGTGGGCAGCGAACAGCATCCGCAGCAGTGCGCTCCTGCGAAGAGCCGGCGCTAGGAGAAGATCCCTAACTGGTTACAGACCCTCGGTGGCTAAAGGAGCTGCAGAGCCACCCATCTGCGAATGCCAGCGGGCAGCCGTGCCTCCTCCCAGCCCGAGCCACCGGGAGCTGCTCCCTGGCTCCAGCCGGCTGGTCTCCTGCCTCCTGGGCTGTGCCAAGGCTGGGCAACAGCTCTGGTCCACGGTCTCTGCTGGTGTATGAAGCCTCTGTGATGGCTCTGTTCATTTCCAGTCCTCTAGCACCCCATAAAGGATCACCACAGGTGTCTTACACCCTGGATGCTGTTGTCTCCAGACTTAGAAAAACTTGGTGATATGAGAGACTTCATATTCTCTGTTAGAGTGAAATTGCTGGAGTTTGAAACATTATTAGTGGTGAACAGAATGACCAAATAAAAACGCACAATAGTTCTAGTCTCAAAAGCCTGGTTTTCTAAAGAAGTGTGGGCTAAAACTTGGTGTTTACAGTTTAAAGATATCCTTAAAATCAGTTTTCTGGATTCCATCCAGAACCTGATTGATAGACAACAAATGTTTTTTCAAGTTATGTCTTTCTGGAATGGCAACTCTGATGATCTAATTTCAATTGATGTTTTGTAGGGGAAAAATAATTTTACATAATTTTCATAGAATTGCTGAATATCTCCACTTAGAAGGGACACACGAGGGCCATTGAGTTCAACTTCATGCTCCTTGCAGGACTACCTAAAACTAAATCACATGACTGAATGCTCTAAGGAAGCAATTCTCTTGAATTAAAAATAATTGTCTTGACCCTAACTAATTTTTTAACATAGAGTGCCACCAGGAAAATCCAAACAAAATTAAAAGGAAATAATTAAAGTAAGGAATAGCATACATTTTAGAAAGTCATAATTTTTATAGCCTAAGAACTAGGAAAAGTAAACAACAGCAAGCATATATACCTCAGTTTAGATTTGCTCTGTGTGTATTATTTTATAATTATATCCTGTGAGAATTTACATACCTATGCATGCACATTTGCATGCAGTTACCTTTAATCTGTGAGGGCTAGCATCATACTTCATGCATTCATTTGCATTCACGAATTCGCCTGTACATTTCTCTACCCCTGAGCAAGTGAAGACAGAGCAGAGCATGTGAGCAGAATCCAGCCCTACACAAACAGACACACTGAACTCTGTATGTACGCAACAGAGTGAAATTCTCTTCACTGTGCCTCCACCAAATGAGAATTTGCTTAGAGCGAGACTATGTGCCCTTAAAATACTCATTAGTAGCTCACTGAGTTTGGGGTTTAATGACTTTCCCTTCACAGCATCCCATCTCATAAGCTCAGCCTCAGCTATGCTGGGGCATTGTGGTAGGGAAAAGTACCTTTGGGAAGCCCTCGGGTGAGGTGTGCTGTGCAGAGGGGTGCATTGAGCAACACCCATCAGTTAAGAGCTTAGGCACTGACTGCAGTGGAGTTCTGCCAGACTTCTTGGCTCTGAGTGAGTTTCAAACATTGCAATAGGTATGTGATCTTATCTTCTTAATAGTGTGTAAAAACTTAGCACCATTTGGACACAGTATAAATATTGTTGACAGTGTTCTTTAACAAAATTATTCATAGCAACTTAGTTCCAGCTGTACCACTCCTGCTGTGCCTCTTCCTTAATAATACCTCTATAATAAATATTTACAATGCAGTACCTGTTTTCCCAAAAGGTACAAAGATTTGTTTAAGATTTCTTTCAGAAAGTTAGCAATTTTTTGGTATTTCCAAACTTATAATAGTTTATTATGGTTTGGGTAATAGCTGTACATAAAAGAATTCAGGATATCTGTTAATCCTAGAACATTTGATTGAGTATTACTATACAAACATAACAATTTACCAAATATTTACATGTTGAGTTATATGTAAATATACATTTCCTTTTGTACGTATTCTTGCGATTACTAATATTTTCATTAGAGTTCGTGAAACTGAGCCAGAGTAAAATGCATTTCAGCTTTACCAAGAGAAAATACAGGATCAGACATAAAAATAGCAGATTCTTCTAATCTAGAGGAAAGTATATGTATATGCTTGTGTGTCATATGCGTGCTTGCTTAAATGAAATTAGGTAAGTTTGTGAAATAAGATTTATCAAGGACTATCTATCATGAGTATCCTGGCTCTGAAGCCTGTGACTTGCAGATACCTGGAAGCTGGAAGATCATGCTGGGTGTTATCACTGTATGTTGATGTTCTTTCCTTTTGGTCTTCCCTAGGCCTCCAATGCTGATCTCCATGACATAGGAAACATGGGTAAATCAACCCTTTCCTATCATACTACAAATATTCTTATCTTAAGCTTGTAGGATGAAACATGATGTGACCTGTGAGAAATATATCCTTTTTAAGGGGCAACAGTTTCCTCTGGCTTTGTATCTCTGCCACTTTCTAGGCTGGGAAGGGCCTGGGCAGCAGTTGCACTGTGGTCAAGCACACAGTTTGGAAGAAGAAAAAAGAGTGAATCCTTCCAAGTGGAGCAGATGGACCACAGTATTGTATTGCTCTGCTTGTGCAGTCATGGACTGAGCCTACCTAGTCTTACTGCTGTTTCTTTGTTGGTGTAGTTGTTATATACATGTTTCAGCAATCATTGGGGAGAACCACCACTAGGAAAGCAAATTGAATCCCTTTTTCTGGTCCCAATGCAGCCTGCATTTGCTGTCTGCTGCCCAGACATCCATCTGCCTGCTTTTCCTTGCAGCTGGAAAGTCTTTTTTCTTGTTATAAAGTGATAATTAATAATACACCTTACTGGGTTCTGCATGTTAAGCTTGCTGCATAGTTCTCCCTAGTACACAGGCAACTATTTCTGTTCTGCCTTCTTGGGCTCTTGCATACCTCTAAATATTGAAGTTTGTGAAGGAAAGGTGTGTCACCCACTTATGCTAAAGAAAGATCACAGTGAGGGAAGCAAAGGAAAGAAGCAGGGTCCTACAATGGACTTTTGAGATAAATTTCCTCTCTCCTGTTGTCAGTACCCAGACAAATACAGATGTCAATTCCATTGCATACTGATTTTCATTTCTCCTCCTCATTGAATATTTTGCAAACACTATCTGCAGGTTAGTATTTAACTTTCCTCTGCTATGGATTTGTATGGGTCCTGGGAAGAATAACAAACACAAATATATGGTTCCTAAGAGCTGCTTTCTCCTCACACATCTCTAAACAGGGACAACACTACTGCATTTTGAAGATGCAAGGTCCTTACACCATTTCTGCTGGAAGCCAAGGGGTATTCCACTATATTATCACCATAATTTCATTTAATTTTAGACTTCAGGGCTTTTAGGAATACACCACTGTGTATTTCTGCTTGTACTCCTGATAGTTTTGGTTCCTTTACTTTCTTCATTTTTGAGAAACTGTACTCTGAAATGGCCAGACTGGCTCTTTGCCCTCCTGAAAGGCAATGTAGAAAATGCATTCAGGACCTGGGACCAAAGTTGGATACTGGAGATCATAGACCAATGCTAATATACCAAAGATCCTGGACACTGGTATATGTTTTCTCCAGCCATGAAGGTATAAAACATATAATGAGAGATATAAAGAAGAGAGCTAGAAGAAGCCTTTTTATCTTCCTTGAATGTTAGCTTTTATGAGTAAAGCCATCAAAAGGACTACCTTATCTAGGGCCTCTGATGGGAATGGCAGATACAAAGGAAGAGTGGCCCTGATACTAAGACACCTGATGAGAAGCTCCTTTGCTTTGCTTCACTTCACAGTAGATATCGTAACATGGCACGACATGTCAAAGGTGAGGGTGGACAGCAGAGATCATGGGGAAAACATCTCACTATAAGCAGTTTGCACATGAAAAATCATCTTTTATGGGTGTGTGGACGTGCTTCCTTTAAGAGGTTAACATAGTCAGCATATAACACATTTCAAAATGGATTTATTTTTCTCCCAGTCACAGGTTCCTAGCCTTGGTTTGACTTGGTGATGTTGCATATACTTTTTCTACTCATGTTGCTCCCAAACAGGAAGGAAAGAGATCTCAAAATTCTCAAGGCCAGAAATATCTCTACTGTAATGCTGCGGACTGCTACCAAATTACCTCAGGAGAATATTCTGTCCATGGCAATTAGCTACCTTGAAGATACAAAACAACATCAGATGATACAGCTTCCAACTGGAAAAAAGCTGTCCCTGAGTTACCTGTAAGTCCAAATAGCTTTGGCTCTTAGTCAGCTCTCCTGTCACCAGTCTATGACGGGCTCCCCTCTTCTTCAGGTTTTTATCTTTTCCACCAGGAAAATGTAATATAACAGAAAACGTTGGAAAAAAAGTCACATAAATACATGTGGATGCCCTTACACTTGACATTCAATGTGATTTCTGCATTTTTGATTTTTCTTATTCTATCTTCTACTGAACTTACATCTTCACTTTCTATTCTTTGTCAATAGCTGGTTGTAGTTTTGCATACATGAAAGAATGAAATTTTGGATGTCCTGACAGTAATTTATATTCAAACGATCACATAGCAGCATTTTAGATTAACTGACAGATCAGTTGACTTTAGCAATGATGAAGTTCAAATTATCAGATTGAACTGCTATGTTAGCTAGAAAACAACATAAGCCAAAAAACCACAACTAACCCACAGAAAAAAAATCTCCTTCACTAACTTGCATTTGGAACTTACTGCATCTCTGACTTGTACTAGTAGCTTCCTTTCAAAATCTACTTTCAGTTGCTCACCAATGCTGTCCCATCCTCATGATCACTCCCTGGTGTCCTGCTGCCCACGTTGCACTGTGGATCTGATCTCTTTCAAATCCCCAAGCCGTCTCAGCTGTCTTGCTGCTTTGCTGTAGGTAGAGGCCTATTCTGGACCTCATTTTTGCTACCTACTGCCCTCAGGGTCTAATTCTTGCCTGCATTTCAATGACAGCAACAATACATGATAGATACTCTGGTGCCTAGCAGGGCAGGGATTTCATTCAGTTCTACCACACCTTGAGCCTTCCAGTCTAGGGTCAGACTTACTGTAGAAGTGTCTCTACTTCTATCTTTTTTTTCCCTTACAAAGAAAATATATTTTATAACATGTCAAACATTTCCACCTGGGTTCGCATTCACTGCATGTGTGATTTTTTAAATCATTTACTTTGTTTATTTCCAATTGTATTTTCTAAAAACTTACGTGTAAGTGTGTGTGGTGAAGAAAAGGCATTGCTGAACATATGCATGGTGGATTTTTGCAGTGTTTATTCTGGCCATGAGAATGCAGACATGAACCTGACCAAGATTTGTCAGACAGAAGAGCTAATTTTATATTCATGGTTTGTTGGTATTTTTTCAGGAGACGTAGCAAATTTTGGAGGACCCTAATCTGAAGGACCCTAAGGAGGAACTTGATTTTAAGAAAGTAAGAAGAAATTTTCACTTTGGAAACAGAGGTATTGACTGGGCAGACATCCAGCTTTCCCACTCCTGCTACTGCTGTCCATATGTATATGGGCAAAGATAAGCAAGCAGCAAGACAGCAGAAAATCACTGATGGGGTACCTGCTTTTTCTTGTCCTCTAGATCCCCTGTGCCCACACAGACTGGCCCAGAATTCAGAAATACTAGTATCAGCAGAGACAAAAAAGTTGTTCCTCCTGGAAATGCTATGGTAAGAGGCCTCCACTTACTGGAATAGCCTACTACCTCAGAGCAAGGGAAATACAGACATCTGGAAGGACAGACGGATAGCTTGATCCTGAGACATGGGCTGCAGTAGTGAGACGACAAGATATTACAATTTCGAGTTAAAGTTGACAGACTGGACCTAATGAGATGAGGAGTAGGCCTCCATCATGGCAAGGATGTGAGTTTCTAGAAAACTTCCTCTTGTTTTCATTTAAGCATGCTGTAATTGTGCGTATTTTCTGTCATGGCTTGTGTTCGTTGCCTTTGCCTGGGGAAGACGAATTCCTTTTCAGAATTACTGCTACTGGCAAGTGAAGTACAGCTCAGAGCACTCATCTGTACCCCGTAATTAGCTCTGCTTTTTTTCTTGTGATACATGAGTTCGTTTTTCCCCATTTCTAGCTTTTGCAGAGGAGTACCATGTGAACTTCCACTCCTCTGTCCTTTAGTACTTTGTTGAGGACTGGGCCCTAAAAGATGTCTAAAATACTTTGCTGTAGAAAGATGAGTACAGAAAGAGTTTGCATGGATTGGGCCACAGTCTGTTACTGGAAAGGAAACTTAACAGTCAGCTTATGCTGTCAATTTCCCTCTGGCCCAGATATTGCCAATGTTATCCTGAGAGTTCCTGTGGTTCCAAGCAAAACCTACTGCCCATCCATCAGCAGAATAGAGGCCTTTTAATTTAGCCATGGTGATATACGTGTAACTGAGCCTAACAAAAAAACACAAGGAAAAATGCAGTTGCGCACTTCCAATCTCCTCCCCAGCCCCCCAACCTTCTTCTTTCACTCTGCAGTGGAAAGTGAAAACAGAACTTTAGCTCTGTGTTCTCTCTCCTGGTAATCTGCTGTCAAGAGGCTGTCTGTCACTCTTTCTACCTCAATGAAAACATCATCAGCTTTTTCATTTTAAGTGTTGACTAGAGAGACAAACCAGCCCTCATTTGTACCTTAGCGTTCATCTAGAAAGTGTTTTAAGATTTCAGGTTACACTCAGCAAGCCAATGCCCAGTGGGTCTAAGGGCTTAGAAGGAGCTGGCCTCTCAGCCTGGAATTTATTGATTTGATACACTTT
>WEKY01038519.1:3470-19849 GCA_013390045.1 Picathartes gymnocephalus
TCCTTCGGGTGCTGAATCTCTTTTGCCAAGATCCCAGTATGAAGAGTTGTCTTTTAACTGTCCCACTCCAGTGTGTTAAGGTGTGGCAAGCTGGTTGTTGAGAAGTTTGAGAACAACTGTTGCTGCAATTAAGACAGCTGCAATGTGTTATTCACGCTGTAGTAGCAGCTAAACTGAGAGGGACTTAGGAAATCTGTCAGACAGGAATCCTGCTCTCCACGCTTGAGAGCTGCATGGAAAGTCTGAATGTGAGCTCAGGCACTTGCACCTTATCTTTGAATTCTGCAGCAGATCTGAACGTGGTCTGACAAGGCATTAGTGCTTTGCTTTGCAATATTTACACTCTGGCATGGCTTACAAAAGCTCTCCTAAGTATTCTGTATTTCTGTGGTCCGAAAATGGGAGGTATAAAGGTGCATAATGGGTTTGCTTTGCTTCTAGACTATATTAAGATATATCGCTTTTCCTATACCATTTTGTACAGAATGTGTGCAGTACTTTCTTTTTTATGAGAAGAAAAACTAGTCTCACTTTTCTTACTGTTTTGGAGGGGGAATTTGTGTCTACTTTTGTTGGCAGTTATTGACAAAATAATTACATTCTCCTTTAATAGAAAAAAGATATTCTGCACCCATATCTGCACCCATAGCTGTAACTACTCTCATCCTTGGATTTTGAAAGAGAAAGAGAATAAATATAATCAATGAATTGAGCTTCGTGGTTTTGTTAATTGGTAGGTACATTCAGAAGATCAAGAAAGATTTTATAGGAGAATGTGCAGCTAGCAGTGTTTTCCATTTAGTAACTCCAAGTTTGATTACATGCAATCTCAGCTTGATTATCTGTGGGGAAAAATTTGATTTTCTCCTATAAATTCTGGAATTGATACAACTGTGTATTAAGCAGGGCAGAAGACCTCGCATAACTGGGAATACTGTCAAAAGATCTATTGGTGTAGATGGCTGTTTCCATTTATTTTTTAAAGTGATACCTGAAGTATTTGTGGCAAGAGATGTAGCTGTAAGCTGAACAGTTGTATGAATATTACAACTCAGTGGTCTAGATGGATAAACACTTCAAATTGTAGAAGGTTTCCTGGTACAGCTTTAGTCTGAGATAACCAACCATATGAAACAATTCCCAGACATGGTTTGGGAGGTACCCAGGACCAAGACTATTCCTGTTACACAGTTTGAGGGTTGTTGTGATGGTTTGAGAGGTTCAAAGAGTTTAATAATAACATGTTTGTCACTGATCCTTAGCTGACCTGATGGCAAAATTTGGCAGCGTTTCATTCGAAGCTGTGAGCTGTATGTCACACTGAGCCTTGTTTTACAGGCTAACTGGTTTTACCTGCAGCCTAAGCTCCTGTACCACACACCAGTGCCATGCTAAGCCAAGAGAAATCCTCAGGTGCTTGAAGCTCTACCTAAGGCCTCACTTCCAACTTTCAAGTGAGGGCAGATGTGGATCTGCTCCTGATTTTGTCACACCTTGCATGCAGTCCACTGGGACTGCCTTCCCATTCCAGATGTCTGCAGTCATGACAATTGTGGAAATAACCAAAAACCACGCAGGGAGGATCCGGGAAAACTCTAACAGGAAGTGTGCTAGCCATAGTCTGTGCATCAGTGGGAGTAATTCATGTAAACTTCTGTGGCTCCATCTTGTTCTTTTTCAGTTGTGTCTGTCTGTTGCCATGAACTCAAATGCAATTTTGCAGCTGAATAGCATTAGAATCAGCATAATTCTTGTTGTATGCATGGCAGCATATAGACATTTGATATCCAAGTTCAGTTTGCCCTGGAAGTGGAACATTCCTACCATATGGAAGAGAAAATCACTGAGTAAAAGTTTGTGGTCTGTATTATGTAAAGTGTCTTGTTAAATGGCAGGAACTCTCTCTTCTGCTCCTAAAACCACTGTTTTATTCCCCTGAATGTGAAATTTTCTGCAGTCCCTTCACTATGATGTTGGAACAGGTAACAGTTATTAATCAATGCATTCACCCAACATCCTAATCAAATAGAATTACATATAAACAATTTGGGTTTCAAGAGCAGGAATTTAGCAGCAGAGATCACATGATTTATTGAAAGTGACAGAATCTGCCAAAGTACCAAAACAGAAACCAGCGCAAACTATTGTGAAGTGCAGTAGACAGATATAAAAATACACACGTATTATAAATCAGTTTTCTAGTCCAGAAGGATTGCTAGTATTTAATAGGATTGCAGCTGTCATTGCAACTGGAAGTCAGCTGAACTTTTTGTAGCAGTTACAAATACAAATGTCTCAGTTCCTTACTATAATTTGTCTGCTGTGATGGTTTGTTGTAGTCAAATACAGAGCTGTGTCTGTTCTCTCAGACTCTTGAGGTATAAACCCATAGCCAATCATGGATAGCAGGATTGGAAGGTTCCTCCTGAAACCATCTTGTTTGTTTCCCACTTCCAGACAGGATGCTTGTGTGCTTGTCCCTGGTGAGAGATGTTAGGCTAACTTGCCAGTGTGGTGCTCCCAGAAGAGAATCACCTAAGCTTGCTCATTTACTACTTGCTTCCCATTTCAGTATTTCCCATTTCCCATTCAGTACTTCTAGACTGAATCTACTCTGTTCCACTTCAAACATGCTCCTTCTTCTCTTATGTGCCATGGGTTAAAAGAAAGAGCATTCTCTTCCAATTTTAGTTTCAATATAATCTTTCCTCGTGTTTTCTAGGCCCCTGATTGTTCTCATTTACGTTTTCTGGAGCCACTCCAGTTGGCAGATACTGGTCACAGTGAGAGGTGCCCAAGAGCGAGCACAGCATTTTACCTCAGATTGCGTCAGTGCTGAGGGCAGCTTATGGATTTCTTCTCCCTATTCTGAAGACTAACACTTATATAAGTCTTATATGCTTATATTTTTTCACCACCATAATGATTTTCTTTCATAATAATTTAATCTTATTTACTTATATTCAGCTTCTGATCTGCTATGAATCAGAGAATTGCTTTAAGGAACTAGTAGATGAAGGAAAATGTTTCCCATCCAGTCTTTGTACAACTGTTTATTTGCCCCTCAAAGTTGGAGGCTTTCCTTTGTTGAGTGAAATCCCTTTTTCTTCAGACCATATCTCCAGTTTGACCGATAACTTTGAATTCTAATCCCCCAGTTACATAATTTTTTTAGCATTTTTAGGTCCCTGTCATGTAAAACTTACCTGATATGCTATTGAATAAATAGTATGATCTTTTCCCGATCTTAATGGAAAAAAAATAGAGCAAATTCAGGACAGATTGTGTCAAATCCACATATGATACCTCTTTCTGTTTTAGAAAGTGAATGATTGGCAGTGAAGAAAAAAAAGTAGTTATACTATGTATAATTTTCAGTGGCTGAAAAAAAGTATGCAAAGTGAGATGCACATTAGTAAAAGGTGTGTGTTTCAGGTTCAGTTCATTTAACCTCTTTTAACTTAAACAAACTGTTCTATATGAATTCGAAAGGTGTGATAGGAATGAATGACAAGTATCTGGCTCTGAAGTTCAGTATTTGTTAGTTAAATGTTCATATATAGCCTGAGTTTGTCATTTTTCCCTGAGCGGACAATTTCATTTTTTAAATTTTTCTTTGCAGTTCCTGTCTGAGGCCTGATTTTAGGCTATACAAATAGTTTATTGAAAACTGGGGGGAAATAAGGAGGTCATGAGACTTCTTTCTGGTCTCTAGAATCAGGAACCACGTACAGACCACAAAGTAATCTGAAAACTTTAAAGCTACACAGAGGAGCTTGGATAAAGGTACTGTTTTATAAATCCAGTCTAGTGAAAGTCTAATTTCCCCATTTGCCCTGCTAATCATTTTTTTAGTATGTTCCAGTATTATCCTGGAGTCAATTTTGGTCAAAGGAAGACCTTGTGAATTTCTCATATTGAAAACAAGCAAATGATACCTGGGAGAACCAAAGTTTAATAACCCTGATGCAGTTTTTAACATGATAAAAAGCTAAAGAACTCCTAAGGTATTTGTTCCTTTAGCCCAAGACTCCTTTATGACCAAAGGTAATTATGTGCTGTGCTACCTGTTCAAGCTGAGACAGGAACAGAGCAGCTTAATCATTCTGAACTGTAATATCTGTGATTCCTCCTGCAGATTGGGCAAACTGCTTGAGAGTGTGGGGAGGCTTTTTTTGTTTGGCTAGCAGCTATGAGATACCAAACAATGTCAGATTACATTCATTTCCTTAGGCTGTGAGGAGGCATCTGAGGACAACAAATTCTGTCACATATTCACAAGCTCACAAATAAAGAAATCCCTGGTTTTCTCTGTAAAGACAGCAACTGTATATTTTTATACCCATAAATAGAGCTGTGAGTATCCTCACTTGATTGCTTTATCTGATTGCTGTCTTTAGCATATATCTAAAAAAAAAAAAAAAAGCCATGAGGATCTGGCATTAAAAGATAGTAGTTAAAATGCCATTTGATATTTACATGTAGAGATAAATATGAAATGGCACTTTCAGTCATAGAATAACTTGCTGCTGTTTTCCTTGGACCGCGTACTTTTCACCTGCATTCAGTCAGTTGTGGAGAGATTCCATTTGAATTCAGTGGAAGGATATGGAAGCAGGTGTGCCAGAGAGCCTGCACAACTTCCCCAGCTGCAGAGGACCCACTGAGGAAAGATTGTGTTTGGCAGGAAGGATTTGTGTTTTACCTACTGGCTCTTGAGGATTACAGACAGGCCCATTTTGTTCTGTCTTGTCTACCACGAATTTGAGATGGTCTTTTCCCTTACAAACAGCTATTTATGTACCTGGAGACTTGTCACTCCCTTCTGTGCAGTTGTCTAAGGCAGCTCATGACCTCTTCAAACAATCTCCACATGTCTGAAACTTTGCCAGATTCTGGAAGGACTTATAGCTCAACTCTGTTGGTGACCAGTGACCAACTTCTCATATGTTGTTGTGCTCGGGGTTCACCTTCCCAGTGCTTCACTTTCTCCTGACGGTAACCATAACGTACCTGTAAGTGATAAAGCCTTCCATTTGAATAGCCCTTGCATCACTTCTTTTATGAACTATTGAACCATAAAAGGACTTGCACATATTAGGTGCTGAATCTCAATCTTTTCTAAGTGTGAGCACACTCTTCTGTTCCAGGCCAATATCTGTTAGGAAGATGATTTTCAACTTTAGTAACTGTGGATTTATCAAACCTTTTCCAGAAAGAATTCATCTGGGAAAATACGGTGCGAAACATTAAATTTTAAGGAAAATACAATATTTCAAAATATCACTAAAGAAAAATTTCCTGCATTACTATAATGCCTTCCCAGCCAGAGGTATAGCTCACCTCTTTTCTTCATCCAATGGTGTTGAAGTTCTGAATGATAAATCCAGCTTATTGGAGTACTGAAGGACTTTGAGCATTCAATTACACTGAAGATTCCTTGCCTGTGTTTGTACCTCTCCTTGAGACCTAAATGATCAGAAAGAGCTAAAAACAAGTGTGCTATGGAAACAGTAATGGCAATCTCATAGTTTCATTTGAGCACAAATCAGTACAAATAAGTGTTTCCTTTATGTTCTATGAAAATAGAAATGGTTTCCCCTTTAATACTGCACTGTCATTAAGTCTCTGTGTATTATTGCAAAGTTGCACAAGCAGAGGCATGAACCTTCAGTTCACTGCAAAAACAGAGAAAAATCTTAACTCCTTAGCAAGAAAATGTTACAAATAGCTGAAAAATCTTGATAGAACTAGCTGGGACAGAGTTGTCAGCAGTCTGTGAGTCTCTGATTTTGTCCTCAAACAACCACAACTTGCAAGCTGAAGATAATAATAAAAAAAAAAAAAAAGTCATGGGAAGAAAACTGATTGGTAAAAATCCTGAATTTCACACAGCACTGTATGCATCATTCCTTTAGCAAGCAAGTCTCTACGAGACTTTTATAGGTGACACTTTTGTAAAACTTGCCAGACTACTTTGAACTGAGTTTTCACTTTGATTTGATGAGTAATTTCACTTTGATTTGTACTGTAATGCACATTAGAGGAAAGTGAGCTGTATTAAAATTGATATTAAACTTGTAATGTTTACGAGCAAAATGAGCAAAATTAAAAGTGCAGCCAAACAATGTTTGCTGCAGTTAATCTGTCTACATGATACATATGGGAGAAGTTAATTCCAGAGTCTTGCGCTTTCAGGATGTGATGGCATTAGAAATGCAGTTTAGAGGTTCACTTTAATTTGAAATGTTTTTAAGGGTTTGGTGGGTTTTTTGGTTGTTTTTTTTTTTTTTTTCTGGCAGGGGGAAATAATTTTGGGTAAAAACTGTGATTTTGAACTGAATTTTAGTAACCCATTTCTACTTCAGTGCCACTGTTTGAAACAAGTTCTGCTTTGAAAACAGAGAACACTTGGAAGCAAGTCCAAGACATGCAGGTGGTGGCAGAAGTAAAGCCAGCAGTCTTCTTCAGTACTGATATCATATGCTGTGTTACTAATTCTGATGTTTTTCAGTAACACTGCAAACCTGAATTCGCACTATGAGTCACCTGACATGCCACTTCTGTCCTCATGCCCACCTACCACCCACTGGTACAGTTTGTGAGTTAACTTTATTTTCTTGGTTCAATTCTGTTGTAAGAATTGCTTACATAAGAATGACAGCTTCAACTGATTATGGCTTTGGGAGCTTTTTTGTGCTTTCTGTCTTCAGCTACTATGATATTGTTTGTTTCGCTCTTGACTTTACTGACAGATTTTTGTTTATGAAGAGCAGATCTTTTGAGCTGAGATCAATAATCAGTCAGTCAACTTAGGAAGCTGTCTGTTTGCTCAATGTCTGTTTATTCCTGCACGGAGCAGGAACGTGAGATGCCTTCTTAGACCAGGATGATTTTAAGGATTGAGATACCAGGTTTGTTTTAGATGAAATGTATACTGTGAAACAAGCTGAAATTTAAAAAGACAAACAAAAAAAAAACAAACCAAAAACCCCAGAGAGATGGTCCTGCAATTCAGCAAAGGCAAATGCAGGGTCCTGCACCTGGGGAGAGAAAAACCCCAGGCACCAGTTCAGGCTGGGGGCTGAGCTGCTGGAAAGCAGCTTGTGGAGAAGGACATGGGGATCCTGGTGGACACCAAGCTGTCCCTGAGCCA
The DNA here is from genome assembly GCA_013390045.1 of Picathartes gymnocephalus. Lineage (NCBI taxonomy): Eukaryota > Metazoa > Chordata > Aves > Passeriformes > Picathartidae > Picathartes > Picathartes gymnocephalus. The sequence continues at coordinate 10,627 of WEKY01038519.1, forward strand.
GCAGAGTGACCTTGTGGCCAAGAGGCCAATGGTGACCTGGGATGCATTAGGAAGAACATTCCAGCAGGTCAAGGGAGGTGGTCCTGCCCCTCTACTCAGCCCTGGTGAGGCCTCATCTGGAGTGCTGTGTCCAGCTCTGGGCTCCCCAGTATGAAAGAAACATGGAGCTCCTGGGGAGGGTCCAGTGGAGGGCAATGAAGACAATTAAGGAACTGGAGCATCTCTCTTACAAGGAAAGGCTGAGGGAGCTGGGTCTGTTCAGCCTTGAGAAGGGGCAACTGAGAGGGGACCTCATCAATGTCTGTCAGTATCTGCAGGGAGGGTGCCAAGAGGATGGAGCCAGGCTCTGCTCAGTGGTGCCAAGCAATAGGACAAGAGGCAATGGGCAGAAACTATTTCACAAGAAGTTCCACCTGAATATGAGGAAGAACTTCTTTACTGTGTGAGTAACTGAGCAGTGGAACAGATTGCCCAGAGAAGTTGTGGAATCTCCCTTATTGGAGATGTTCAAGAACCATCTGTGCCATGTGCTCTGGGATGACCCTGCTTGAGCAGGGAGGTTGGACCAGATGACCCCCTGTGGTCCCTTCCAACCTTCCCTATTCTGTGATTCTCTGGTTCTGTAATGGCCAAAATGTAGCTTAAGTTGTTCCTTGCCATTGGCCACTCTTGCTGTCCCCCTTCTGAGATTAAATAATTAGCATTCATGCATTGTATTGTACCATTACCTAACTCACCATTGCCCTTTATATTCCACCAAAGTGACATTTTTGCATTAGATTTTGCAAATCTCTCTAGCTGAGCTTGAATATCTGTTTATTACTTAGTTTTAGTTGCAGTGAGTTGTACTTTGAAAAGAGGGATACATTCTTCTTGGAGTTATGAGAAACTTTACCATAGATTATTTTTTCATTGTAGTCATTCAGACCCCAAAGGTCTGAGCTTTTGAGTTCATGTGGAGAGTACAGAATTGAAAACGTAAACTTCAAATTTTTCAGCTTTCAGGTATTTATCATCTTTGTATAAATCATTCCAATCCATTAATGAATATCAGTAAATTTCTTTTAAAGATTTCACATAAGAGTTGTGAGCTAACGCAGGTGACTTTCTCATGGATTTGGATTTATTTGCATATACTTCATAGGGTCACAATGTCTGTGCTATTAGTTTTTGTAGGAATTTGCACAGCCAATTCCTCTAATTGACTTTGTGTCCATACGTTGTGCAGAAAGAATCAGAAAGAGTATTTTAAGAGAGTGATGTCCAGAAAATGTGTTTGACAGTACTATATAACTATCATTTTCTTATTTCTTTTTGGTTTGTATTGCTAGTCTTCCGTCAGTGGCACAAAGTACTTGTTTTTAGTGTGGTCTACTACAGATGAAAAGGATGAACCAAAGTGAATAGCTAGCAAAATAAAATGTTATGTTAAGTACAAGCTGACTCAGTATTTCCTGTTGTCTTTATACCAAGATTCTGAGCTCCTGCCAGTTGATAGCTTCCAGTGTTCCTTTTACATCCCAAAGTTCTGTTAAAAGCACAGACTGTACTGGTACAGAAAACTCAGATTTTTAGCTAAATAGCTAGCAGTAAAACAGGGGGAAAGGGCTACCAGAAACATTATCCAAGCTGATTATTTATTTGTTTACAACTCAAAATGTTGAAAACACCACAAGAAACTTTTAATTACTGGTGTGGAATATGGACTTAATGGACCAATGAATGCAAATGGATACTAGAATGACCAGTTATTACACTGTTATTCCTTGTCACAGTGTAGTCTAATCAGTACCATGTAAAATAATTCAGAAAAATATGTCATTGTAAGCTAGAACAGAACTGTAAGACTGCTTTCTTGTGTGGTCATTTAGCTGATGATTTCATCTGTCCACTCTTGCTAGCTGTGAAAAGCCTAGACAACTATGAATGATTGTACAGTATTTATTGTATGGCAATTCAGCAGAATTGCTTCTCGAAACAAAGCCAGCCCAGCAAATAAGCTGGTAGAGATTCTTTGGCTCATATCTGCAGAATGCACTAGTAAATAATATACTCGGGGGAAGAGGGGCTAAACCAGGCTGAAAATGTAAGGTATTCCTTATTGTAGGAAATATCGTACTCACCCCTGGAGAGGTTAATTTGTAAACATGCTATATGGCTGAATTATACCTCCTGAGGGTAAAACCCTTTAAGATAGATGTAGGCACAAAGACTGTCAGCATCCTTTTTAGATACTTGAAGAGTGCTTTCTCTGTCCCAATTGAGGCATTTAATGACCGCAGTGTTTATGTGTAGGCGTGTCTGCACAGTTAGGGATTGCTCCTGTTAAGTGGCATTCCAACAAACCAGCATACAGCCCTCTGCTTTTGGTAGGAAACGTCTGTTTAAGGGATTCATGTAATATCCCTTCATTACCTTGGGCAGGCTACAAGTGCCTGTTTGCATGCCTTTGGCAAGAACTGCTCAGATCTGTCTCCTGGAGTTACATACTTTCTTGCAAACAATAGCAAAGGCCAAGACCAATTTAAGTATAGTAAATGTGGGAGTGAAAATGACGGCATTATACTTTCCAGAGGAAGGGAAATTTAGTGAGTTATCAGTATGTAGCATAGTTTCCCTATGAAAGTAGAAGTTTTTATTCCACAGTTTCGTTGCATATTTATCCAGTGGATATTTTGTTATGCAATATTGGCAGCAAGTGCAAAATAGAGACCTTTTATCAGGCAAAGTGGATCTTTGCCATATAACTGGATATATAGCATGTGCAGGCTCACACACATGCACGCAGATATGCACAGTGCTGGGAGCCTTGAAAAATGTGTTACTGGCTACGGAGGTGCTGCGAATATTTAGGTGGATTCCATGGACTGCAGTCCTAGGCAGAGACACGCATGCTTTACAGAGGCATTTTTGTGGGTCTCTTCTTAATATTTATTTTTATACGTCAAGATCGACGATCTTTTAGTACATTTGTTTTCTAAAAGTGATAGTGGTTTGTTCAATTAACTATGTGTGTGTTGTTCACAGAAATATTTGAGAAGTATCAATATATTCAGTATTCTTTAGTCTGACAGCAATGGATATATCTTTTTAATCCTACCATCTAGTTTATCATTCTCAAACCATATTGTGGCTCATGCTATCAAAATTAATTTTTTCTTCGATAAGTACTTTTAAAGAATTATTTCTGTGCAGTTAAATCATTCTAAAATTCAAATCACTATCATAAAAGCAATGAATTAAAAGACTTGCAATTTTTTTTCAAAAACACTACTCTCACAGCATCAAAATGGATATAAGCCAATACTTCTCCCTTTGAAAGGCCTCTTGGCATGAGTCTGGTGAATTTCTTGAACACTCTATAAACACAACTTACAGCCAAGTGTGGTTTACAGCTTTGAAAGCTAACCAAAGTGGATTTGTTGGACTGAGGTGTTAGGTATGACCTTTGTTTAGAGCCAAAATGTTGTTGTCTATGGTTTTCAACAGTTTATTTATGGGAAGGAAACTTCATGCTAAGCAAGGTGTTAGTCCGAAGCTTGTACTGGTGAAGATCATCTCACTGCTCTTGAAGTCAGGAGTACCGAACGCCATATCTTTTCTACCACCCAGAGGGAAGCTGGATTTTTTGTGGTTTTGTTTCCTTTTTGAAATCCTGATTCTTCACTCTTAGGTTTGTAACTCAAATATCTCCTAGTTATCAGCAGCTGAATTCTTTACAGCAGACTGCAGCCTTACCTTCACTTCTGTGTTGGGCATTTCCTTCAAGAGACATCACAAGTGTGGGGGTTGATATTTCCTGTCTTCCCAGCAAGATAACAATTGTTTCCCTTGTGTAACTCAAAATTATGCCAAGTCTCTGCCTAGCATTTTTGCAATGCCAGCACAGGAAAGTTTAGGAGATCCCTGTGTTAACTCCCACTAGTTATCTCACTTCAAATTAGGATGAGCTGTATTGGTGAATTTTGCCTTATTAAAAAATACCAAATCATTTCACAGAAAATTAGTAAAATCTGCTTGCTATTTCATTAGACAGCAAAAATTGTTGCTGGATATAAACTGCTGTCAGACTGCTTCTCCCACCAAACCAGCCCCTTCTCACACCAGTGATGGTATCAGAGAGCCACCAGAGGAACCCACAGTTGACTCTGCCTCGTCTGCCACAGCTTGTGTCACCTGCCTGCTCACCACTGGAAATGTACACCAGCCAGAATAGGGCTGGCTTTAGCTCTCCACTGCAGGACTCACATGCCATGAGATGTGTTTTAGTGACTGAGCTCAATCTTACCTGGTACTGCCCTAATTGTAAAAAGCCCAATCCAAACTAACATGCAAAGAACCTCTCCACTTTAACCTTCTTCAGATAAACACACACAAACAGATGCTTGGCATACGTCCTGTCATTCTGTACGCTTGTCCTTAGCTTTCTGTCCTGCAAGTCCTTCATTTCCTAACCTATCAAATCCTTGCTTTGCATCTTTTCTCACTTCTTTTCCTGACTTTGTTTTTGTCAGAATCAAAATAAACCTATCGCCCCAGCTGTCACTAGTCCCTGCACTCTCAAACCCTAACAAGTGCGTTCTCATTGCTACTGCTAAGGATGTTGGTGACAGAAAGAGCACGTGTTCTCTCCTTGGCACCATTGATAAATCTGTTGCAGAACATATAGTAAGTATGAAACATATCCATAGTGATGGGATATCAGATAGTTTCCCTAGAGCCTCTGCTGCCTTGAGTTCACTCCTCTGGTCATAGACCAAAATCCCACTCCTGGCGTGCAGTGAGCATCTTCTTGTGCTGAAAGGCGCGGTGCCTGAGAGAGACCACAGTGTGCCAGTAATGCAGTGGGCTGACATCTCCTCTTTAGGCAGTTAAGCAACTGAGGCCCATGATCATCTAGAAATACATAAACTCATTCTATTTCTTAAAGAGCAGAGGAGTTCTGGTGTTTCTGAACTGTGCAGTGGTTTGAGATGTGTGCTTGAGAATGAGGATGAACCAGGGTCTCTCCTGTTGATTCTCAGGACGTTATTTTTCTTGGTTTTGCCCTTGAGTTTTTTGGGTGAACAATGAGGTCTTGACCACTCGTCAGAATGGGATGTGATCTTATTTATACTGCTGTATCTTCTGGCTTAGATTCAAAGATGTTATTAGAAGGCAGGACTTCGGGCACTGTGGTTGACCTAGATTTATGTTAGAGTACAGTGTATGAAAATCTGATCTGTTTTATTTAAGAGTCATAAAATTATGGGCATTAGCCTTACTAGCTTGGGAATGTTTGAATTTGTGTGGTTTTTTGATCAAAATGTCTGTACTCTCAATTATGCATAGCAGTTTTTCCTTTCTTCTCTGTACCTCTCCATTGAGTAATGTGCTGTAAAATATTTCTTAAGCTGCTTGAGAAAAGCAGTTTTTAATCTTGAGTAGCAATTTCTCTGGAGTTTAGGAAGAAAATTCAACACTGAGTTACATGAATATAAATCTAGGTTAACTTTACTATTTTCTGTTACCTACATTGTAATGATATAAGCAATGTTTCTGAAACATTTTTGAAAGTCAGTTTTAACCTCTCTCAGAACACTATTTTAAACACAGTTGTTGGCTCATAATCATGTTATACAATGCTCTGATAGGGATGTCATGGATTTTCCCTAGCTTGCAACTATTTTCTTCCCCAGTATTAAAACATATACGTGATTTATGCTAGAAAATATATTGAGAAATGCTACACGCCATGGATGGGTGTACATGTTGGAAAGGCACTTTACCTCATTTTTCCCTTTCATCCTACCTCACAAACCTGGACATATTTAAGGCTGCCCTGATGAGCTTTCCTTCAACCTTCACAGTTTTTCCGCATTGCTTAATTGTGTTTAATAACCATGAATGCTATGCAGTGTCATAAACGCTGAACATAATTTGCTCAGACAGAACCCGGAATACATTTAAGAACATATTGAGAATGAAGTCATATCAATTCAAATGTTTGGCAGCTATGCATATTAAATGGCTGTTAGTAGAATCATCAAAATCAATACTTCATTTGTGTCCCAGGATGTGATTGCACCAGACTTTCATTCATTCCTTGTCTAATTATCCCTAATCTGCTGCTCCACATGCTCAGCAAGTGAAGCAATTGAGATAATAAAGTTGTATTAAGGCGACCCTGGCAATAATGCAAGTGTTTCTGATGATAGAAGAATTTTGCTCATTTTGTTGCTTAGTAACAAAAATACTGCAAATAGGTTGCATGAAAAAAAAAAAAGAATTTTTACTCAGGTATTCATATTTATAGCTCATGATTAATGTTGCTGCACAATTTTGACAAGACACCATGTTCAGGTTTTGAATCTGCAGTAAATGAGAAATGGAAAAGTCACTTGGCTTGAAATGGTATTTTTGTATTTCTTCATTAATATCCCAAAGTAAGTGGAAATAGGATTTTGCTTCAGAACAAAATTATTTTAAATTTTATATATATGATTTTTCCTTCCCTGTAGGGAACCCCAAGTACAGTTTTAAAAACTTCTGCTGGTATTTTTCTAGGCTAGGTAGGAGACTGTCTAATTGACGTGAGTTCTGGCAAGAGAGGTCCATAGAGCAGGAGGGCATGATAGAGCAAATGCATATGCATAACCTTCTGTACCATGAGAACATCCACGTACTGTGAGACTGCCTTTATTTGTCCTTGGGTCCCTCATGCTGCAGGCAGAGGAGGCACAGAAGTTTTTAGCTTTGTACAAATGGATTTTTCTACTTCTTTGTTTGTACAATGGGAGAGTTTTTTTAACCTGGGCCCAGTGAGAAGCTCAGAAATGTACTGTTGGACCTCAGCAGCAGTCTTGTTGGGAAGAGCCCAGGACAGTGCTTCAGTAAGAGAGTAGAACAGGGAGTACTAATATCCACAGAATAAAAAAATTATATACAAAATAAGCATGGTATATTTTTGGAATACTGCTAGTGTATTATTTATATGCGTTTATGTGTGCATTTTTTTACAGCTTTGGCCTCAAAAGGCAAAATCAATTTCTGAACCATAATGCTGACTTCTGTACTTAGTGGAATGGCCAAGGGTAGAGGATATCTCTGGACCTATAAGAATTACTGCAGGGTATGTTTGTATAAGGGATCTGAAATGTGAATAAGGAGGTAGAAATCTTTGTCTTGAGTTTTAGGAGGTTTGCTGTTGACTTTGGTAAAATGACTTTACCTGAGATTTGAGAGTTTCAGACAATTTCCCACACTTTTAAATAGTGTTACAAAAAGCTTGTAGTGGATGTTATTTAAGAGGCTTTCCGTTATAAATGACTGGGCTGTAGGTCATTTTCAGCATGTGCAGTTCTTGGGCCAGAAGTACGTTTAAATCATTTGCTATTACTACTCATCCCAAAGTAGCTTAGTGTAACATATTTTGAAGTTGTTTCAGTAGCCATAGAGTCACAGAACCATCAAAGTTGGAAGAGGTCTTCAAGATCATTGAGTCCTATCACCAACCCAGCACCACCATAATCACCCCTAAACCATATCCACCAAATCCTAGACACCTCTTGAACACCTCCAGAGACAGTGACTCCACCATCTCCTATGCAGCTTATTCCAATGCCAAACCAATGTTTCAGTGAATACTTTTTTTCTGATATCCTCCCCTGCTGAAGCTTAAGGCCATTTCCTCTTGTCTTTTCTCTTGAGAAATGGCAGAAGAAAACCTCACCTCATTACAACCTCCTTTCAGTAGAGAGCAACGGAGCCCTCTTTGAGCCTCCTCTAGATTAAACAACACCAGCTCCCTCAATCACTCCTCATAGGACTTGTGCTCCAGACCCTTCACCAGCTCCATTGCCGTTCTCTGGGCACAGTCCAGCACCTTTTCAAATGGAGGGGCCCGAAATTGAGCACAGGATTTGAGGTGCAGGCTCACCAGTGCAAGTATAATGGGACAATCACTGCCCTAGTCCTGTTGGCCGTGTGATCCTTGACACAGCCCAGGATGTCATTGGCTGTCATGGCCACCTGGGCACATGCTGGCTCATATCCAGCTCATATCCAGCTGGCTGTTGGCCAGCACCCCCAAGACCCTCACTGCTGAGCAGCTCTCAGACCACCCTTCTCCCAGCCTGCCCGGAGCTGTTGTGACCCAAGGGCAGGGCCCAGCACTTGGCCTCACTGAACCTAATACCGCTGTCCTCAGCCCATCAATCCAGTCCGTACAGATCTGTCTGTAGAGATTTTCTGCCCTCCAGCAGATCAACAGGTTGGTAATAATTTATTCCACTTATTATTGTGTCTTGTAAAAGTGGAATTACTACACTTAATCACAGAATTATGACTGCCAGAAAACACAATAATCTAACCCCCAGGTATTCTAATAATATGTACTTCTAATGAACAGTCAGTATTTCGAGTGCAGCATTCACTCTTTCTAAATGCTGTTAACTAATAAAGCATGTGCTGAATTATGCTAGAAATCCGAATGTAAGTTCTGGGAGGGTTATGAACAGTTCACTTTTGAATTGTAGTTATTTGTGATGCTATTTTAAATAATATTATTATTTCCATTTTATTTCTAATAATCATTAAATATTCCTAGTACAAAAATTCAATAGGAAACAAAGCAAACTTTAGACTATTGTCTTTCAAGACACCCTGCGTTAGTTATGACAACATAGGTAGTATTGATCGTGAATGGTAACTGTCTTTCTATAAAAGGCAAAACATTTCAAAGCTGCTGAGTTCCTTCAGCATTTCTGGGAAGCCCAAATTGTTAGTGCCTGCAGTAAAAGCTCTGAAATGCTTAGTCTTTCCTAAAGGTCAGTCAAGAATAATTATTGCAGAGAACCTAGTGCTACTGAAGCAAAGAAAAGTCATTTAGTTTTGTAGAATAGGCATTATCAGCATTATTCCAGGGCATCCTGCCTTACCAAGAATTCAGTTATGATTGAATTTTCATGATTTTGCAGTTTTAGAAAAAAATCCTTATTTACAAAACATTATGATCCTTGGACTAAATTGTCAAAACTTCATGTTTTCTATGATAGGTCCATTTCTGGAGGACTAAAACTCAGTCTCACACATAGGTAAATCTTAAGCATTCAAAGTGAATCCCAAAAGCCACGTTCTTAGTTGGTTTTCAAATCAATTTGCATTTTAAGTACATTTGATAACATCCAATTACTATAAGCTTTGAGGCAAGCTTGTCTATCTCTTTTTTTTTTTTTTTTTTTTT
>WEKY01038520.1:783-17069 GCA_013390045.1 Picathartes gymnocephalus
GGCTCATCCCTGGAGCAGCCAGGCCTTCCCTGGAGCAGCCAGGCTCATCCCTGGGCCAGCCAGGCTCATCCCTGGGTCAGCCGGGCCCTTCCCTGGGCCAGCCAGGCTCATCCCTGGAGCAGCCAGGCTCATCCCTGGAGCAGCCAGGCCCTTCCCTGGAGCAGCCAGGCTCATCCCTGGGCCAGCCAGTCTCATTCCCGGGCCAGCCAGCTTCTCCTCACCCTCTTTATCAAAGCAGGAGCAGGCAAGGGAGGATGTGCAGGAAGGTGAAGGGAAGCAGGATGGAGAAAATCCCAAAAGGAGGGATGAATTGGATGGGAATTCATTCCGTGGCTCAGAGAAAGCCCTGCACAACATCCTGCCCCTTCCCAACCTGCTGCAGCATTCCCTGACCCACAGCTCTCCCTGGCCCCGGGGCTGAGTGTGCCCGTTCTGCCGGGCTCTGTTGTCACCCTCTGGCTGCTGAGGTTGTTAAGGACGAGGCAGTGACTCTCAGCTCAAAGTGCTAAAAACTTTATCGAGGCCTAGGCTGGGGTACTGGTCAAGGCTCGGCTCTCGTGCCGAAGATGGGATCCCGATGTCCGGGGAAGGCTCGTCGCCCGGCTCCGGTCGGGCGGCGCAGGGTGCTGGTGGTCCCACGCCGCACCGCTGTCGGGGCGGAGGTTGCTGCCGGTCACCGCCCGACGTCCCACGAGGAGATCTTCTCCCCAGTGTCCTCGGCGAAGGCGAGGCAGGAGCAGGGCGAGCAGGGCTCTGCGCTTCGCCTTGTGTCCGTTTTGGGGGTCTCCTGATTGGTTGTTTGGTGATCCAGCCTTTGATCGGACGGCAGGCGGATCCAAACCCGTCCTCTTTTGATCGGTCTGTTGGCTCGCCTCCAGGGTTTGATGGGCTCTCAGTGAGTCTCTATCGGTATGGGGTGAGCCCGGGAAAGTTCTAGAAATCATGCCATGGTCCTTTAAGAGCAATACGGTACCGGCCGTATTTCCCAGTATAGCCCTCAACTGAATAACACAGAATAACAACTAACAACAATTAATCGCTGGCTCAATTAACAGGACTGATTAACCTTAGTAGGTAACTAGCAACCCTCAAGATTAATTAACAATTTATCAAACTGTCCCTCACAAGGTGACACCGCCTCTCTGCGTCTGGAGCTCTTTAGGGCCTGGCAGCAATGGGGATTTCTTTCACTTTCCTTTTGTGGATCTTTGGGGGTTCCATGGCTTCAGTTAAAGGCCAGTCCCAGCTTCCGTGCTGGGACAGTCGGGGCTGTTGAAGGACACACATCATTTTCTCTGTTAAAGGCACTTTCCGATCTATTGGTGGAGAGAGGAGATCCCTCTACGCCTTGGGAATGAATTGCAGGGCTGTGGGATGCCTGTGGTGCGTTTGAATCTGCTGGGAAGGATGAGCAGCCCCTGCTTTGCTCTCAGGTCTGTGGGAGCTGGAGTGGCTGGTTCCTGTGGATCCTGTTGTTTCCCAGGTGAGGAAAACACACACAGGTGTCCCCGTGGCACTCAGCGATGCTGGGACCTGCTGCAACTCAGCACTTGGACAGGATTATTGGCACTGAGGTAATAGAATGACAAAAATCCAGGCTTTCACTCTTCCATTTGTTTCCTGCCTGACTCTGGAAAATTCCCTGCGTTGCCTCTCCAAGACAAAGCCCCAGGGAGCTCCCTGTGCCTTGGTCATAGCAGAGAATGAGCTCAGAGCCCTTTTCCCACTTGAGCTGCAGACTGGAGTCAGCTGGGGATGAGAGATGGTGCTCAGAACAGGGTGCTGGTCCCTGGGACGAGGCTGGGGGAAAGCTGGAGTGTTGGTGTGTGGATTTCGGGACAAGCCTGGAGGTTTGCTGGGGTTCTCTGGTGTAACAGGGGGTGGGAGCTCAGCAAGAGGCAAAACTCGAGTCAGGGAGCTGCAAAGATGAGCAGCAGCACCGAGAGCTCCCGTGTGCCTTGGGAAAGGGATGCAGAGTCCAGGAGGAAGGGACTGAGCCACAGCCTGTCCAGGGCTTCCAGGAGGCTGCCTTGAGGATGCCTGCAGAAGAGGTCTCGTTTTGGGGTGTCCTTGGAGCAGGACGGAGCCCTCTCTAGGGATGGAGTGAGCTGGATGTACCTGTTTGGTTTTCCAGAGGAGGAAATCATCCTGCACCACCAAACGCTTCCGACAGACCACACAAAGCAGAACTGGGTGGGGAGGGAATTGGGGTGTGGTGTTTGAGCTTTCCCAAGAAAACTCCTCGGAACTGTGACCTGTGGGGACACCGGGCAGCAGAGCACGCTCTCCGGAGGACTCAGCTGCCTGTGGCCAACCCTTGTGGCAGCACTTAGGGCAGCTTTGCTGGGCTGGTGAGGAGCAGGGATGGCAGGAGAAGTGAGGAGAGAGATTTGGAACAGGCTTCCCAGGGAAGTGGTGGAATCCCTGTCCCTTGGAGGGTTCAAAAAATGTCTAAATGTGGCACTGGGGGGCCACAGCTTTGTGGTGGACCTGGGAGTGCTGGGGGAATGGTTGCACTGAATGATCTTAGAGGGTTTCTCCAACCTTCGGGATTCTCTGGCTGTGTTTTCTCCCTGGATGGACAATGGGATGCCAGGAGAGCACAGCAGAGCAGGCAGAGGGGCTGTGGGGAGCAGGGAATCCAGGACCTTGCAAACAGCCTGATCCCTTCAGCTGCTGGCAGCTCGGAGCACCTCTCTCTCCCTCCAGATGTTCCCTGTGTTTATGGCTGCTGCAGCAAGAGCCTGCGCTCTCTCATTAGTGCGTTTCTCTCTCTCTCTTCCTCGCATCGAAGCCAGAAGTCTCAGCTCCGAGGCTGCAGCTGGGAAGGAGCTGGGGTGAGGGGTGGGAGAGGGGAGGAGGTGTGCGCCAGCCCCCCGTACCATTCAACTCCCCCTCGGCTTCCCTCCCCCCGAATCCTCCCAAAATACACATGCCCCGCAAAAAGAAAAACACTGGCAGATTTTTTATTTCAGAAAGTAAACACTTAGGCCATGGGGGTCTGGAGGTTATGGGAAAAGAGGAAACCATTGGGCTAATCAGGCCGGGACACACTTCCCCTGCTGAAATAAAGCAGAAATCGCTGCCTCGCAGGGCGCCGCCGTGGTTAACCCTGGGGCTGCCAGGGCCATGGAGCTCTGGGAGCCTGGATCTTGCCCACTCATTTTCCCTCAGTCCCTGGGATTTCGGGAGCTCGTGGCTGCCAGTGCCATCCAGGGAGCGTTTTCCCTCAATCCTTGGGATTTTAGGAGCTCGTGGTTAACCCTGGGGCTGCCAGGGACATCCATGAAGTGTTTTCCCTCAATCCCTTGGATTTTGGGGCTCGTGGTTAACCCTGGGGCTGCCAGGGCCATTGCGTTCTGGGAGCTGGACCTTGCCCGCAGGTTTTCCTTCAATCCCTGGGATTTGGTGCCTCATGGTTCACCCTGGTGCTGCCAGTGTTGCAGGGACCTGGGAGCCCAGGCCTGCCCACACGTTTTCCCTCAATCCCAGTTTTCTGGCCAGGCTGTGGCATGGGGTGGAAGGAGAGCCAGCACTCCGTAGCAGTCCTGTGGCCCTTTGGGAATGAGCCGTTGGGAATTTTTAGTAGGAAATGAATTTTTTTTCTCTGGTTTATGAGCCATCCTATAGAATTTCATCATTATTCTTGCCTGAGAACTCTGCCTGCCGGCTGCAAACCTCTGCAGAGAGGAAATCTCTCTCTGCTTGGATCAGCGGGATTTGGGCAATTTCTGCAGAGCTTTGAAAGGTTTTCAGAAAGCTCCTTTTTACCATCCTTGCCAGATTTGCATGAGGTGTATGAATGATTAGGTTGTGGATTCTTTGATTGCAAACCCTCCAGGAAGGGATCCTTCCTGCTCTCTTTTACTCCAGGGTCTGCAGAGCACATGGATGTGGGATCTGGCCAGGAGATGGGAGACCCTTGGTGCTTCCACAGGACAAGGGATGGTCTGAGCCCAGGGGCCTTTGTACCAACTTACAAAGACATCCCAATTGTCCTTCTCCGAGTCCGGCCTTGGCTTTCCCAGCTCCTTTCCCATCCCGAGCTGTGCACCAGGGATGGGTGTCACTCCCAGGTCTCACAGCCTTTGCAGCTCTGTGTTTTTGGCAAGGCTGGATCGCTAGGCAGGAATGTTTGTAAGTGACTATCAGAGACTGGCCGTGGCTGGGATCCTGGTCTGTTCCATCATCCCATGGCCCAGGGATTGCTGACTCCCTTTGCATCCTGCCAGGCTGGGATTGGCAGAGATTTTGCCCCCAGACCCTCGTTGCACCCAGGAAACCCAAACCTTTTCCCGATGCCCAGGCTGCCACAGTCCCTGATGGAATTCACAGCACCCCGAGCTGTCCCACAAGCCTTCCCTCGGCCTGGAAGCAAAAGCCAGCACGGAGCAATCTCTAGACAGGGGAAAGTGATCTTCCCATCAGAGCAGAGAAGGTTTTCCAGCCCGGGGAGTGTGAGCAGTGGTGGTGAAAGGTGCTGTCACCCGTTCCTTGAGCCATCAGCCCCGCTCTTGCAACATTCCCAGCAGGAGGCAAATCCCAGATAGCCGCGATAGGGGAGCTGCGGGCCTGCCGGGTCCCACCCTGCTATCTCAAGAATGCATTTGAACAGGAGCTGTTTCTGCAGCCTCTGAAGGTCGGGGCTTCAGATGGAAATCGAGCTCCAGAGACAGTCCCACGGGGCAAATTTCAGGACTTTTGGAGTTGGTGTTCAGCTCAGATAAGCCCTTGAGAGCACAGATACTTTATCTGAGCCTTATCTGAGCTATTTGCATCACTTCAGCCTGAGAAACTGCTGTCAGACGTTTTGGGGGGGGGACAATTAGGATGGTCTGTCTGTTCTTTTAATTGTTATTTCCAACACAGAGACACTTCCAGGAGGATGGGACTGTCCTGTGCCCCAGCACAGCTCTAGGAGCCTGTCCAGGTTGGAGAGAGGAAGAGTAGGAAGGCGAAGTGGCAGGCTTAGAGAAGGAACAGCATCAGGAGGGATATTCCTTGGAAGCCCTTGAAGGGATTGCATCTCTCTGCTCTCTTTCTAAAATGGGATAGACATCAGCCCCTGCTGTTAATTGGGAATGGAAAGGATTCCTCCTCTTCTGAGCAGAGCCAGGGCTGAGCTTCCAAAGGAGCTCTCTGCACCTTGTTTTCCAGAGCCTGCTCGGTGTCTGTGACTTTTCTCACTTTGCCTGGAGCCCCTGGGGGGAAATATGGGGTCCCTGATCTCCTGCTGCTCTCCCAGATCCCTCTTCATCCCAGCTTTGCAGCAACCAGTGTTGGACTGGAAGGACCCTGCAGTGCAACCTTCTCTTCCCAGAGGGTGGGGGGTTCATTCACCCGAGCTCCCAGTCCTGGTGACTCTTCCCAGCATCCCTGGTCATGGAATCAGAGAACCCCAGAACAGTTTGGGCTGGGGGACCTTAAAGCTCATCTTGTCCCCTGGCCAGGGACACGTTCCACAGGACCAGGCTGCTCCAAGTCCTGTCCAGCCTGGCTTTGTATGGGAGAAGCGTTCTCAGGGATCAGATCTAGGAGACCAGACTGGTCTTACAGCTGGGCTTTGGAAGATCTTGTCTACATAATTTACCAGGAAGTCTTTAGGCATCTAAACCCCACTGTCTTCCCTTGGAATGAGATCCCTAAATCCCTGCAGCCGCTCCTGTGAGCCCCTGCACAGCAGTTTCTCATGTTGGAGATGCAGATGATTAATTCCGTGTACATTTTATTGCCGTGCTTCATTCAGCGGGGTCAGGAGAGTGGCTGGGGGTCCCTGGAGAGCGGGGCTGTGCAAGTGCTTCGGATTACACACAGAAAGAGTCCTCTGAAGTGATTCTTGGCTGCCGGCGTGGCCGGCCCTGGAGCTGCCTCCAGTCTCCCCAGCACGTGCTGGAGTTTCCCAGCCCTCCGGACGGACCTTCCCCCAGGGGCTTTGGGATCAATGGGCTTTGGAAAAGCTGCACTGGGTCAGTCGTTGGCTGTTTGAGCAGAGCTGGAATGTGGCTCCTCTCTGTGCAGCTGGTCTTGGGGAGGGATAACGAGGCCCTGCGTGTGTCGGGGTGATGGTTTCTCTGGGGGACAGTCGTGGGACTCTTGCTCAACTCTCTCCAAACGGCTTCAGTGAGGTGTGGGAACAGCTTGGGATGGAGGGTGGAACCCGCACATGGGCTCATTGTCAGCTTTAGGCTCTCAAAAGGAGCTTCTCCATGCCACGGGAGCTGCCTTTGGAAACCTCTGATCCCCTCTGAGAGACACGGCTTCTCTTTTGATGTTTTTCCTTCCCCTGTTATGCTGCAAGGGCAGGTTGGGATGCAAAGCCAGGATCTCCACAAATCCCTGTCAGGCAGGTGGGGCCCAGTGGGGGTTGGTCCTTTCTCATGGGTACCAGGGGACTGGACAAGGGAAAACAGCCTGAAGTTGTGCCACAGTTTGGTATTTAGGAAAAATGGACAAAAGAAACTGCTCCACTGAAGGGGAGATTTGATTTCTAAGGAGATCCAGCCCAAACTCCTTCTTCTTAACTCAGCAGTGGTTCTTTTTCAAGAGTCAGGAATGCCTCTCCCCCTGATGTGTGTGATTCACTCTCCACATCTGAGGTTCAAGTGGGGCCAGGGGGTTCTTGCTTGCTCAAACTGATGTCAGCATTGAGGCAGAAAAGGAAAAAAAGGAAGAGATTCCCCAAGGGAGCCTGTTCATGGAAAAATTCTAATTTGGTCAGCTCCAGGTGTCGTGCAGAAGAGTCTGCACTTGGGAGATTTCAACCCGGTTTTCCAGGCTCCAGAGACAGTGGAAAGGAAAGGAATTCCTTTCCTGGAAATTCTGGAAGGCAGTGGTGGAAATAGAGATGGTATCTCCTCCTGCCCCGGACCAGCTCCTCACCGTGAGGAACCGTGGGGTACCTGAGACATCTCCAGGGGTGACCAGAGCTGCTCCTCCTCTGCTTTGCATACAGCCCCTGCCTGACCCCGGGAGAGCAGAGGCCTCTGGCAGCCCTGGCTGTGTTTCCATTTAGGCAAACTGGCACTCCGTGGAAGAAGGAGCAGATTTCCTTGCTGTGCACTGATCAGGCTGGCAGGATAACGAGGCAGCCCAGCAGCTTTGCTTTGCCCTCCCCTTGTGCGAGTCCCAGGCTGGGTGTCAGCTCAGTCCCCATACCTTGAGGAAAAACCTCTCTTTTTTTTTTTCACTTTTCTCCTTGTTGCTGCCAACAGTGACAGATTGTTGGACGGAAATCATCAATACTTTGTCAAAACCAAATCCAAATATTTCCAGCCAAACCTCAGCGTTTTCTGGTGCTGATGCAAAAACAAATCTCCGTGGGAAATGCCAGCAGGGAGAGCAGATGGAGCAATGGGCTGGAGTGTTCTGCACTCCTGGCTCTCTGGTGGGGCTGTGCGGCCGAGGGGCTGCAAGGCGCGGGGTGGTTGAACCCAGGAGCTAAATTTGGGCTGCTCTGTGTTTATTCAGAGCACAGTGGTGTAAACAGCCGTGCTCTGCTGACCTGCACGAGCAGCCCGGCCCGGGCAGTTTATCCCACAGAGTCTGGAGTGCAGCAAGCACCGCAATTCCCTCCCTTCTTTCCAGAAGCAGGACGTGCTGCTTCACCCCAGCCACGCTCTGAGCGCAGGGGATGATTTTAGAGGTCTCCCCCACCTGCTCCTGCCTGGCTGTGGACACCCTGCCCTTCTCCCCCCACATTTGCTCCCAGCCCCTGCTGGGTTTAGTACAACCACACATGACAGCCATCCCTCTTCCCAAATCCCTGCCCTGGGACCTCACAGCTCCAGTGGTGCTGGATCGTGGTGGGAGGACTTTCCCCTCCACACCCAGCTGAAATGAGGGTTTTGGGGCTCTCCCACGCCTGCCAAGAGCACCTCACCCTCGCTGGCCATCACTGCCGCTCCTCACTTCATCAGCACCAGGGATGTTTATAAATGGCAGGATAATATTTTTCGTTTCCAGTTTGGGTTTCCAGGGCAGCCACTTTCTGAAGCACTTAGGAAGTTTAGAGAAGACGAGGTTATATAAACGGTTTCCCCCCCCCCCGGGCCCTTATTAATCAAGTGGCTGTGGAGCCATTCCCAGAGCTTTGGGATCAAGGGCACTGGCTGGGTGAGGGGAGGCAGCTTTTTCTTGGCTCCTGCCCGTTATTTGGGAGTTTGAGATGAGTGGAGCTCTCAGACCTGGCTGTGGGGTTTGAAGGCTGCTGGAGAATTGAGGAGGCTGCTCCTGGGTTTTGTTAAATCGTGCTTGGGGCTGGACTCTCGCGCAGCCCCTTTTGGGCCTTCGTGTGAGCCGTGGCACATCTATTAATGATGTTTTTCCTGGCCCTGTGGATGCATCCCTGTAAAATTCGGTTATTTGGTGTAAAACCTTTGCATTTCCTGAGGGCAGGGAAAATACGATTCCAACAACAATGTGCATCGAGTTGATCCCTGTGCTTTTCCAATGAAACCCTATGGGCATGCACATACACTGATTAATAATCCCCTGATGCATTCCTAGAGCTTCCCAGCTTTTTCCCACCCAAGCTCCACCAGCAGCTGCTCCCCCAGGTGGGTTTGGAAAACAGGAGCCAGCTTTGGTTCCTATTAGAATGAAACCAAGCTCTGCCTCCTCCTTCTTCTCCTCCTCCTCCTCCATGTCCTTCCTTCCGCTGCCTCCTCCCCACAAGGGGTGAGGAATGGGGATTTTCTCTTTTCCTTGGGTGGATGGAGCAGGTCCATCTGCAGCAGCAGGTCCAGCTGCTTCCAGCCTGGAGCTGCAGGTCCACAGGAAATGGGCTCATTAATCTGCTGCCCCACCTTCCCAGTCCTCCAGCCAGGCTCTCCCAGTGTGAAAAGGATGATTGAAAGAGCCAGGGCTGGGAAATGGTGATTTAAAGGGGCTAAAGGGGGTATTTGCAACTATTGCTGACTGGGACCTTGACAGGAGGAAACTGAATTTCTTCTGGGTCTTGGGAGCACGTGAGGAAAGGTGCTGAACATCTGGAGTGATTGAGGAGTTCTGGGCTGTTGTGCTGGAGCTCAGCCCAAGGAACTGGGCTGGGATGGGGAGAAAATCCTCCCGTGGCTTTGGGCTCGAGCTGGTGCAGGATGGGTGTTCAGCAGATCCACCCAGGGATGGATGATGGCTGTGGTGGCCCAGGACACCATCTGAGTGTACTTTCTTCGCTTCCCAGAAGAATTCCTTTTCAGATTGGAAGGCAACTCCAAGCCCCAGAGGTTATTTTATTTAGTCTCACAGAACACAAATCGTCCTTCCCAGCTTCCCTTTTGCCTCATCCTCATCTGCGACCTTCCCCTCCCACAGAATCCTCCTCGAAGAGGTGAACTCACTGGGTGAAAAGAGCTTGTTAACAAATTACTTTTAATAGGCCTTTTTTTTTTTTTTTTCCATTTTGCAATTCCTTCCCATATTAAAAGTGCAAAAATAGAAAGTCTTAGCTCTGGTTGTATGACACAACATTTTCCTTATTTATTTTCTTTTCACTGCTTTAACCCAATGAGAAGTGTGGGAAAAGAAAAAAAAAAAAAAAAAGAAACCCTGCAACAAACTGGTCTGTATCAGCCAGGAACATATTTAGAAAAAACATTTGCATCTGATTTTTACCTCCAGCCACCAGCAAAGCATGAAAAATAATAAATAAATAATCTGTTTTCACGACTTTGGCTGCAGGACAGGGAAGCAGAATGTGCTGAATCCTCTTGGATCAACAGCTTCCTGAAGATGGGATGAGGGGGAATGGCTTCAGACTGGAAGAGGGTGGGTTTAATGGGATATTGGGGAGGAATTAATTCCTGAGAGGGCGGGGAGGCCCTGGCACAGAGAAGCTGTGGCTGCCCCTGGATCCCTGGCAGTGCCCAAGGCGAGGTTGGAGGGGGCTTGGAGCAGCCTGGGACAGTGGGAGGTGTCCCTGCCCGTGGCAGGGGGTGGGATGGGATGAACTTTAAGGTCCCTGAAAGCCCTGAAATCCCCGGCGCTGCTGCCCGTGGCTGTCCCGGGGCGCCCGTGTCCCCTCTGGAGCTGCAGCTCCCTGCCCACAGCTCTCTGTCCCCATTCACACCCGCGAGGATTTAGGGCCTCGGCGAGCTAATCAGGAGACGCTCCCGGGGAGAGAGGCGTGTTATTTAATTAACTGCACAATGGGCTGGCTGGGAGGCACGTGGTGGCTCTGATGGCAGGAGATAGATGTCCTTTTAGCCGGGCTAATTGTTGGGAAATAGCGGGGGCTTTGTTCAGCCCCAGCGTGGGCTCTGTGATCTCGCAGAGCCCAGGGGCTGCCCGATTATAATTTTAGACAGATCCATTCAAGCCTGCCCTGCAGCGCGGGGCCGAACAAGCCGGGCATTGTTGCAGAGCCAGGAGTGGCGGCCAAGAAAACCACCCCGAAAAACCCAAACACGTGTAGGGAGGAATATTTCCCTGGCGTTTATTCACTGCCAGGCCAGGTTGCCAAGCGCGGACAATTGCGGGGGAGTTTTCCAGCGCCGGGCGAGGGTTTTTCCTCTTTGGGACGCGTTTGCAGGCGGATCCCTCATCCCAGGAGCGACGCTGGGGGTGTCTCTGCCGGCAGAGCCTCTCTGGGGAGGGCAGCTCCAGGGCTGTGGGTCTTATCCTGGAATTTCCGTGCTCTGGGCACATGGGATTACCGTGCCCATCCCTGAATTACCTCTCTGACCGTGTGCACCTGTCACCTCACGGCCATGGCAGGACTGTGGTTTGCGATGGAGGGACCTTGGCTGTAGGATCTTGGTCGGTTGTGCCTCCCGGGGTCCTGTGCAACAAGGGATGGAAATCTCAGTTCTTTTTCTGGAGCTTTCCCCTCCAGTCTCTCTCTGGAGAGACCCCATCACGGTCCCCAGCCCCGGAGCTTTTCCTTTGGGACTGCTGAACTCCCAGCTCCTTGGGAAGGGAGAAAGTGTCATTAAAAAAAGGGATGGAGGCATAAAGGCGGAAATATTGACATGGAAATCAAAATTCCATCACTTGAACCCCTCTGGCCTGGCCCCAGTGTTAACCTGGGGGTCACTGCAGTCCTGTGGTTTATTTTCCTGGGCTGATCCCTTCCAACTGGCTGCGAGCATGGGATTGTCCTGGTGACTGCCACTTCTCAGTCTGTGGATCCTATACCAGAGCCTGGAGCCGGACTGACCTTCCTTGGGAGGTGCTCGTGTGGCTCTCGGACCTTGATAAAGTGAAATGTGGCTGTCCCTCGGTGTATGGTGAAGCAGTGGGGGGCGTTTTGGTGGTGGGGGGTTTTTGCCAGATGGGAAGAGCAGATAAGCGTCAGTGATCACAGTCCGGCTGTCAGGAGAGCATTTCTGAGCAATGATTCCTTTGCCTCTCCTTCGTAACCCCTCCGTGTATCCCAGGGGAGGGAATTCCAAGGGCTACCAGGGATCAGTTCAGTAAAGGAGAGACTGGGGAATGCCAGGAGTGCAGCCAAAAGCAGAGCTGTGCTGCTTAAACCTGAGCTGGCTGCTTTGTTTGTGCTCTGAAGGAGAGAGCTCTGAGGCCAAAGAGACCCGAGCCGGAAGATCTGAGCAATGGCGAGAGAGGGGTCCTGCAGGTGAGATTTGCTGAGTACCGGCTGCACGTGCTCGGTGTAATTGGGAATATCGGGAGTGCAGCAGCAAAATCCTTCAGGATGTGTTTACCAAGAGCTCGGCGCTGCGGCTTGAGGGGAGAGGGAAAATGTCCGGAGAGCGAACACTGGCGCAGAGCAGCTTACGAGGTTTTTCCATCCAGCCCCTGCTCCCCGCAGGGACGCGAGCGAGTGACAGCAGCCCCGCCGACGAAAGTCCCGTCAGGATGGCATTGCCGGAGCCCAGCGCGGGATCAGCACCTCTGGGAAGCCGCGAGCGGGAGGCACCCGGGGATGCTCCAGCAGCCCGCGAGGCTCTCTCGGGGTCCCCCGCGTGTGACGGGGCTGCGGCTGCCGCAGCCACGCGGGCTCCGTGTGCCGAGCCCTGACCCCCGCTGGCCACAAAGCGCCTTTTGTGAGCCCTCCCGCCGGCACTTAATGAGAGCAGGAGCCGCGAAGGCTCGGAGCCCGGGGACAGCCGGTCACAGGAGGGCATTGTGGCGGCCATCGCTCGGGGCTGGGCTGGCCCAGGGCTGGAGATCCCGACGGGAACACTGTCCCGCTTTTCCTGCCGCCAGGCTGGTGGACTTGCCGTGCCTGCAGCCCCGCAGCGAGGGCACCCCAGGGGCCACATCTGGGGCAGGGAGCAGCCACGCTCTGGGCACGGTCATCACCTCCGGGACCCCAGCGCTGGATGTGGGAGCGGCCCGATGGCCTCAGGCCGCCCGGGGACACAGGCAGGACGTGCCGCTGACGAGCTCTGCTTCCATGGCCCAGCCAAAAACGGGAGGCTGGAGTCAGCGGGGCTAATCCAGCCCCCTCTTACCAAAATACTCCAATACTTCCCAGCTATTACGGCGCTTGAAAGAATTTCTGGTATCATTTTAAATTCCAGGAAAGGTATCTCCCAGGGGAACGGCCGTGGCAACTGCCTGCTCTTTCCTCTCATTGCACAGGGCCACCTCCCTGCTCTTTCCTTTCTTGGAGTGGTGGCTCCTGCTCCTTCCAACAATGTCCCAGTTACGATAAATCCTTTCATGTCTCCGTTTCTCCCTGGAACTGCAGGACAGGGGTTTTTTGGTGGTTTTTTTTTTTTCTTTTTTTTTCTTTTTTTTTTCTTTTTCCTTTCCCCTTTGCTCCTGATTTTTGTGTCATGCCCTCTGGGTATTGTTTACTTGACAAAACATCAAACCCAATCCCTGACCGCTCACGGTCATTAAAAATCCCATGGTAGTTTTGGGGAAGGCTCCAATTTGGCTAATTACGTTCTGCCATAAATATCCCCCTGCAGTTTTAATTGGATATGGTGTTCTTCATTTCCTGGCCATTACAGCTGGGTGGATTCTCCACGCTATTACGTGGCCCTTGTATTTCACCCCATGTTTTGGTAGCACAGTGCTCGGAAAAGATCCTTCTGCAGACCAGAAGTTACACCTAATTCCTGCTGGAATGAGGATGGGGAAATGCCAGGGAAAGGAGAAGCTGTCCCAGCTCCGTGACATCGGAAGGAGAGCCAGCAGCTGCCCTGGGCTGGGACAGGAGTGAATTTGGCCGTGGAGCAGTGAAAGAGCCATCCCAGCCAGGAGAGAGGCCATGGAAGAGCCGTCCTTGCATTCGGAAATCACAGCAAAGGCTCCGCTCTCCTAACGCCTTCCCTCAGTGCTAAATGAATAATAATCATTATTGTTCTCTTAAGCCAAGGTTAGTCGGCGGCCCTGCGAACAATGGGGCATTCCTGCCCGTCCTTTCTTTGTTCCCAGCAGTCTCAAACAGTGGGGCTGCGCTGCGGAGGGAGGGCAGATGGTTATCGCCCATCTTTGGGCTGCAGGGCCGTTCTCCAGCACGGCATCCTCCCTCCCTCCCTCCCTCCCCGGACGGAGCCTGAATGGATACCAGCGTTCGCTGAGGACACAGTGGAAAACGAGGGTGAGACTTGGATGGGGAAGAGGAAAGATTTTTCTGAAGCCTGTGAGCAGCAAATAGGAACCAGTTGCTGAGGCGAAGTCATGTTTGGCAGGTCTTGGATTCGGAATGGTCACATCCCAGCTGAAGAAACTAATCAATGGATTCCTTCCATGCCTTCTGCGAACACTGAGCCATTGAGCGGCTCAGCTGGAGCTCAGAGCCAGCGCTTTCATGTTGCAGCTCTGAAGTGAACACAAATTAAGGCGGCTGCTGGGATGGAGTTCGAAGGAGAGATTCGGCTGCCTTGGGAGGAAACCTCTGTCAGCAGCCACTCCGTTCTTTTCCTCTGCTTTGGGGATTTTTGCCCTGGTGCAACTGTTGGAAGCATTTCCAGTTTCCCTGCGTGTAGGGGTTGCTGTGCATTGCACCAGTAAAGTGGAACAGAGGCTTGGGGAGGCACAAGGGGGTGAGGCAAAGCGCAGGGTTTCTCTGCAGCCATCCTGCACCGAGCTGGGCTCAGTGTCATCGGCTGTGTGGGATCAGGGCTCAGCCGGGATGCCAGGAGCCGGTGGATCCCCTAATAAAAAGCACACCAGCTGTGAGAAAGGTCTTTAATAGAGCCGCTGTCGTGGCCCAGAAGAGAAGGATCTCCAGCACAGGTGCCCTGGAGTTCAGCCAGTCCTCGAGACGGTAACGCTGCAGGAGGGGCTGAGCCAAAAGCGTCGGCCCAGGGCAGCAAGGCTGAAGCAGAGACACCTCGGGGCAGCCGCTGCCTCCTCTGTTGCTGCCTCTCAGCTCCTGCCAGCTCCATCCAGGGCCCCTCTGCCCAGGAGAGCCTTGTGCAGTGTGCCACCATCAGCCTGTCCCGGTCTGTGTTTGGGCGAGTCCCGGTGACCTCGCCGCACCTCCTCCCCTGTTTCGGTCCGGGCCTTGTGGTTTGCTGCAGCCGCGCTCCGGGCGGGGCGAACGATCCCCCCGGGGGGGTCATTTCCATACGGCTGGGACCGCAGGTGCTCTCTGATGGCTCCGTCAGGCAGCTGCACAAACCGGCACCACCAGCCAGCCCCTGCTCTCGCTGCCGCGGGATCCCGAGCGCAGGAAGGGAAGGACTGGCGGCTCTGATGGCTGCATCAGGTTTCTCTTCCCAAGCCTGCTCTGGAGGGATCGGAGATTAGACAGAAAGGCAGCTGTTCCTCCCGAATCCCCTTTTGATTTCCAACTAGAAACGTTCTGCTAAATCTCCTCTCTGTAGTTTATTCCTTCAATCCTTGCTGTACAGGGAAGAAAGAAACCCAAACCAAGGGCAGGTGCAAGCACAGGATCCTGTTCCGGGGAGGGACCACATTTTATCCTTGCAGCCTTCCTCTTTCCACCTTCAGACTTCCAAGCTCATTCCTGTGGTAGTTTCAAACCACCAGCCAAGGTTTCCAGCCCTGTGCTCTGCCTGAGCACAGCTCAGGTTCTCCTGAGCCCTGGGGAATCAGCGGAGGGAGGTTTTTCATCACAGCAAATTGCTGGTCCCGCTGCACTGCTGCAGGAATAGGTTGCCCAGAACTGAGCTTGCAAGTAAATTGGAAACCAGATTGCCTGTAAAACTGAGAATGTGAGAGGTTGTCAGTGGGTGAGGAAGATGAACTTTGGGCTGGAGTTGGCTGCCCAGCTTTACCAGCTCCCAAGCCCTCCTGCTGCTCGATGTTGGCACAGCCCTGTGTGCAGCCAGGGCCGGCTCTCCATGCCTGGCCCCGGCACCTCGCGGCTTCTTTCAGTTGCACAAACTCTCCTGCTATAAATACGCCCGTAGGGGCTGAGAAAGGCCCTGCTGCAGAAGCGAAATCATCTGAGCTGCAGCCTTTGCATCTGCACCTCAACTTTTGGGGCCTTGGGAGGTTTCAGGGGTGTTTGCAAGTGGGACCGTGGTCCATCCCAAGGGCTGGGCAGGGACCGCGACCCCGGGCAGCTGCTCCTGCGGGCCTGTGTTTGCCTGAGCCCACCTTTGATGGGAGCAGCCTGATCTCTGCCATAGAGTCAGAGGCTGTTAAAGACTTTCGGAGTGACAGAACCACAAGAGCTGGTTGCTAATGACTTTTTTTCTCCGTGCCGGTAAGCTGACATCTCTGACATCTGTGAGTCATACTCTCCTTCTGCTGTGCCGTTTGTGGTCTGAAGTTTGTGCTACCTAAATACAATCAAACAGATTTCATGTGAAAACCGATATTCTTCTGTTAACTCCATGCCGTGCTGGCATGATACTCATCTTGCATCTTCAAGATGCTTTTTATTCAGTCAGTTCCCAACTCTTTTTGGCCTCCCACCTCTACCACGCAGGCCTGGGAACAACCACCCCTGGATGTCACCCACTGCAGCACACTGTGCATGGCTCTGCCCGGGCTGTGCCCCTGAGTTTGGATGTGCCTGTGGGTGGGAGAGGATCAGGCTGCTCCGGGTGGGACGATGGGAATGTGAAGGGGCCATGGAAATGTGAGGAGACGATGTGAGCGTGAAGGGGTGATGGGAGCTGAAGGGGTGAGCGTGAAAGGCAGCGGTTCGTGTCGAGACAGGCAGGGTGAAGACAACTGGCCTGGTTTCAAGAACCATCGGTTTCGGGCAGCAGCTCCAGCCAGGGCTGCCTGCAGCCAGCGTGCTCAGACTCTTATCCCGCCCTGTTTGGGGGCCGGGATGCGAGCAGAGGTCGGGGCCGAGGCGCCCTGGACGCGCTGCCCCCGCTCCATGCCCGGACCCCCGTCCTCCCCGGCAGCCTCGGCTCCGCTCCCCGCGGCGCTGGGGCCCGGGGCCG
>WEKY01038520.1:17691-35193 GCA_013390045.1 Picathartes gymnocephalus
CGGCGCCGCCCGGGCTCTGCCCGCTGCCGAAGGCGAATTGACTTTCCGAGCGCTTTTATGACTTTCCATCCCCCTCCTTCTCTTAAAAACCATCCCGCCGCCCCTCCAGCCTCCTTCCTCATGCTCCTGGCACCCTTGCCGGGATGTAGGGAAGCCCGTTGGGCGGGGAGGCAGGAGAGATGCGCTCCCCGGGACTCCCCGCCCGTTCCCATCGTTAGCCGGGATGTGCGTTCCCCCCATCCCTCGCTGGAAATGTCTTGTGTGGTCCAAGCACTCGTGGTATCTGGGAAACACAACTCCAGCGGTAACTGCTCTGGATCTAGCACGTTTAATCCAGGAAAACCCGCCGCTTTGATTTTTTTTTTTTTTCGCCCTTCTGGGGCTGGAAAAATGGGTGGAGGGAGGGTGCGGAGAGCAACACGTTACTGAAGGGAGGCGAGAAGGGTATTTTGTGTGTTGTAGCGGTGAGTTCAGCTGTGCTGGCTGCGGTTACTGCTCCGAGCCGAGCCCTGACCAGAATAAGGACTGCTGTTCACACAGTGCTGGCGTCTGGCTGCTCGCTGACCCCGGGCGCTCAACTGCTCTCTGCCCTGCCCAGGCGAGGTGGAGGATGGAGCTTGGAGGGCCCGCAGGAAAAAAAAAAAAATTAAAAAAACCCCCCAAACAACTCCTTTTTTCTGCATAAAACGAGTGCTGTTGCTTCATCTCTCCCTGCTGCAATTCCCACTGCGCCAAGTTTGCTGGATTTTTTGCAGCGCCAGTGTGGCGAGGAAAATCAAATTAACGATTGAGTTGTACGTTTCTCTGCCGGTTAGGAAGTTTCTAGGAAAGCCAGAGAGGAGGCACAGCTCCTGCAGGCACTGGGATTTTGGGCTGCATGTGGAAATAAAGTGACAGCTGCGTGCCGGAGCCACACAGGGGTTGGCGCTTAGGCTTCAGTCAATGCTGGTGCAGCATCAGCTGGGCTGCAGAGAGCTCCAAAGTCAGCACCCAGCTGGGCACCAGCCATCCATGGGCTCTAGAGTGCCCAGTGCAGGAGCGTCTCCCTTGGGATCCCTCCTCCTGCCCTGTAGGGAGCACCCCGTGCTGGTCAGAGGGTGCCAGTGCTCCCTGCCCCGGCAGCAGGGCTGAGCCTGGCTCCCAGGTGAGGGCTGGCGACCAGCAGTCTTCAAAATGCCCGCGGGATGCTGAGGATGCACCTACACAGCTGAACTGAGAGGCTCGAGGAGAGCTGGGGATCTCTTTCTGCCTGTTTCCTAAAACTCTGGTGAAGGCTCATTCCTGCCCTTCAGCTCCTGTTTGCTTGGAGGGGAGAAAATGGGAAGGTAAAAACACCTGGACCATCGGAGTGGGATGGATTTTGCTTTTCACTCCAGAGTAAAGTGTCTGGAGTGAAAAGTGTTCAAATTCTGTTGAAATTTGCACCCTCCTGGTGCTGCTGAGAGCCCCCCAGAGGCTCGGTGTGCTCTGGGTGTCACTGGAGCCCTGGAGCACTGGAATTCCCTGGTGCCCGAAGGGAGGACCCAGAGGTTCACCCTGCCTTCAGCTCGTTTTCTTCTGTCCCTGAAAGCTCTTCTGCAGCTGATGTCAGCAAACAGTTCTCAGGGCTGACCCAAAGTTTAAACTCGGGCAGGAAGAGCACTGAAAAACACAAACGCAGGAGGCAGAACCGAGCTCCCCCCGTCAGGCTCAGCTGCAGTCGCTCCTGTGCTGGTGGCTGCGCTCGCTGGGAGCCACAAAGGTCAGTGCTGTCAATTAGCTGGCTTAACCTCATTTCCCCTCCGACTCGGAGAGAACGCTGCAGCTTTCTGCTTTGGTGGGATCGGTGGTGAGGGAAGGAGCGGGGATGCTGCTGGGTTGTGTTCCTGGGATCCAGCAGTGCCACGGGGAGGGAACATCACTTCTCCCTGCTCCTGGAGGCCTCACCTGCTCCCTGACGGCTCCTTCAGCCCTGAATCTGCCGCCAGATGCTCCCATCGTCCTTCATTCCAAAACAGGCTGAGAAGGACTCCAGCCCCTTGTCCCTACACAAAGCAGCTGTGCCCAGTGTGATCCATGGGGTTAACCTTGCATAGGGAGAGTCCCTGCAGCCAGAGGATTTCAGTTGTGTGGGATGTTTGATGTGCCAGGTGCCTGATGCCCCATAAAACTGCACCTCTCACCCCCCAGACCAAACCCTGCTCCACCCCACACCTCTGCCTGCAAAACTTCGGGGGGATTTGTCGTGTATCCGAAGGGTTTAAAAATAACCTGGAAGGGATGTGGAGTTGTAGGAAGCTTCCGAAGCCAAATCCCCCCCTCCACGCCCGCTGTTAGCAGCAGGGGTGTGTGAGATGAGCAGGTCAGAGGCAGAACCCCGTGGGGGTGAGTTCTCCTTTAACACACAACTGTCTGTGCGCGGGTATTTCGGTGAGGCTGTTGTGGGGAGGATGGTAACATCACTTACGGTTGTCTCTACATGGCTGACCCACCAATGGCTCGGTGGAACGTTTTCTGAGACGGTAAAACCCCAAAGCGTGCAAAATCCAACCCCAAGGGGAGCTTCACCTGGGGGCTGGTGAACAACGCCCTCCACAAATCACTTTGTTTCCTGCAGCTCTGCCAAGCTGTGTTTGCTGCCTGTGGGCAAAGTGGGCAGCAGCTCCCCAGCCCTTACTGGGAGCGAGAAGGAGCTCCCCAGTCCTTGCTGGGAATGAGAAGGAGCTCCCCAGCCCTTGCTGGGAGCGGGAAGGAGCTCCCCAGCCCTTGCTGGGAGCTGTGGGATGTAACTGGGGCTCCCAAGCACTCATTTCTTGCTAAGGAAGCTGCGGATTTGGCACCCCGAGGTACCAGAGCAGGGTTGTAACCCCAGGTGTTGTCCCAGCTGGAGCAGGGTCGCTGAGCTCCCCATCCTGCACCCAGCCCTCCTTTCGCCTCCTTTCCCTGGCGGTGTGGTACGGGAGCAGGGGTGGATTTGTTCCTGGAAAAAGGATTTGCTCTGTGCACACGCAGCACAGAAATCCGGGCTTTTCGGCTCTTCCCATGCCTGCCCTGAGGACAGCTGGGACATGGACACGTTGTTTCCATTGGCCTGTGCGTGGGTGGCATCCCAGGGGTGTATTTTTATCTGGCAAGAGCCTTTCCCTCTGTTTAGGATTTGGGACAACGTCAGTTAGGGCTGAAGCAAGATTTTCCCTTCCAACCCAAACCCCTGTAAGATCCTGGTTCTCCTGCTGTGTGGGGCAGGGTTCAGGGAAGCTCCTACACAGCTTCCACTCTGCTTTGGGATGTAGGACCTGCCTGAACCGTGCTTCTCCCCCTTCCCACAGGCAGGGCAGGCTTTGCTTTCGCTTTCAGCACAGACAAATAAGGCAGTTTGCATTTAAAGCGAGCCTGGCAAATGCAGAGCTCCTCCACAGAGCCTCGCAGAGAAAATGCTTATTCTTTAGGTTTCAGGAGGGGATCCTTCATTCTGTCCCCTGCCTGGTCCGGGGAGGACAAGTCTGCAGCCAGGTGTGCCCGGACCGGGCTCACAGCTGGACCAGCCCGACCGAGGGGTGTCAGTTTGCTGAGCTGGGCAGGGTAAGAGTGCTCAGGCACTTGGAACATGATTCTCATCCAAAAAGAAAGGTTTGATCCCGCGTTATCCTCGCAGGGCCGAGCCCTCCAGCTGTGCCAGCCGCTGTGTGACTCCGTTTCCCTGCTGCTGACAGGAGCTGGCTCCTACGTGGCCGCGTTTTCTTTCCATGCGGGATAAAACACAGCAGAGAACTCCAGCATTTCCCTCCCTGCTCTGGGATGTTCTCTGTCCCTCCCTCTGCCTCGGTGGTGCTGGGAGAGGGCTCACCTGTCCTCCCCGGGACACGCAGGATGCCAGAGCAAAGGGAAGCACTGATTGGTGTTTCCAGGGATGCAGGGAATTGCAGCCGGATCTTTTGGAACGCTCTGCTCTGCACTGCAGCCGAGGTGGGAGCGGGCTCGGCTGGGGATGCTCTGTGTGGGCTGGAATCATCAGCAGCTCGGCTGAGGCTCAGAAAAGGAGGCCTTGGGGCTGCTCTCGCATTTTCGGTGCTGATTGCCTGCGGAGGAGGTGAGAACTCAGCTGAGAAGAGCAATTACCTCTCTATGCGCTGACAAAATGCCCATTAGTGTGGTATCCAGCCGGGATGCGGGAATGAGAGGTTCCCAGGAGGGGGGACGGCCTGCACTTGGCTGCCACCAGCTCCAGCTTTTTTAGTGTCGACTTCTCACCAAAGCTCTGAAAAGGGGCGGAAAGGGGGCAGCTCGCGGAGCTGTCCTTCGGGGACACCGAAGCGCATCCCTGGTTTCTAACCTGGCTGCAGGGAGGGAGATTTCCAGGGACAGGAGCAAACCCCCCCCTCCCCGTTCCTTCGGGTTTTCATCCCCAACTCCCCAAAGCACGCACCGAGTGTGTAATTACAGTGTCGTTACATGAAGTGGCCCCTAATTAGCCGTGTAATTACCGCGTGCCGTGCTTTGATGGGCCTTACAGCATGCAGGGATAACACAGGCTGACGCTGGAACGCGGCGCTCCCGCTCTCCAAAGCGAGCTGCTGACACATCCTGAGACTTCCTGCGCTCCCAAATCCAGAGCAGATTGCTGGCAGGCAGGCAGCGAGCGGCTGGGACTCCAGCGGGACTGTGGCACGCCGAGCTTTGCCAGGGGATTATCGCAGAATCCCAGAATGGTTTGGGTTGGAATGGCCCTGAAGATCTCATCATTCCACCTGGGAGACGTTTCCGGCAGCCCAGGTTGCTCCAAGCCCCTGATCCAGGCTGGCCTTGGGCACGCCAGGGGCAGCCACAGCTGCTCTGGGAGCCAGCTCTGGATTTGCTGCTGTGGAAGTGCAGTGGCTGCAGCCGCTGCGGTGTGAGGAGCTGGGAGCAGCTGGATCGGGCTCAGGGGGCAGAGGTGTAAACCCTCAGGCGGGTGTGAGTAAGACCAGGCTGGCTGAATACATGTCAGGGGTGTGAACCGGCAGAGCTGTCACCCTAAATGGCTCTTGTCACTTGTGGCACCAGGATCCGCTGGGATTTTGGGGAAGAAGGGAACAAATCCAAGTAAATCTTGGATAAGGCAGGAGAGTCCTTTCCTTTTTGCACTGTCAGCCGGTCCTCGCATGGCACAAGATGAGCAAATGGCATGCTTTAGGACAGCAAGAGTCACTGCTGTCTCTGATCCAAAGGATGGAGCTGTGGCACCCTCCAGGCTGACAAATCGTGCTTGGTGGAGCACCTGTGCTGGGTGAGAATGTGCCAGGAGGCTGAGGAGCTGCACAAGGAGGGGATGATCTGCTTTATTTGAGCACTAAAATTCCCCTGGAGCCAGGGCTGTGCTTTGGGATCCCTGTGGGAATTGGGATATTCCTGAGGGTGCAGGGTTGTGCCTCTGTAGGCCAAGCCCTGACTCCCCAGACTGCTTTCTGGCTAGGAGTTCCTGGTGGATTCCAGTGTCTCTCCAGTGCCTCCTGGTGCAGCTCCAAGGCCCATCCCAGCAGGAGCCAGTGGCACCATCTGCAGCTGAACTGAACAGCAGAGCTCTCTCACAGCCAAAACTCAGGCCTGCAGCCCCTTGTTTGTAACCCCACGCCACATTTATCCATCTCAGCTCTTTTGTTCCCCTTCCGTGACTAAGCTGCTCGCTGCCTGTGTTTCCTTTTTTTCCCCTTTCATTGTGTAGTTTATAATCTTCCAACTAGATACAGACAAAAATTTGTTTGCAGCGCTGGCCAAGAAGGCTCTTGTATCCCTGGCACGGGGCCATGCTTACATCCCCAGTCAAAATACTGCTGGTTAAACAATAAATATTTATTGATTCTGCGACGAGCTCCTACATTTTCCAGGTGCAGTGAAATCTGAAGGGGGGGAAGCACTTGAGAGCTGCCCATGGCAGAACTGGGAGATGGCTTCAGAGATAACGGGGCCTGGAGAGCTCTAAAGGTGACCCTTGGAAGGCTGGGATGGGTCCTGCTGCACAGAGCTGCTCTCAAATCTCCAGCCCAGCTCTCCCAGTTTCAGGATTTGTGCCTTCAGCTTTTTGTGGCAATGATGGGAAAATACGGAGATCTGCAGTGGCTTTATGTGCCTGAATAGCTCCTGGAACAAGAGGGACAGTCCGGGGTGGACACAGAGTTGGAGGCCGAGTGCACAAAGATGGCAAAACGAGAAATCAATCCTTGAGTCCCAGAATGGTTTGGGTTGGAACGGACCTTAAAGCTCATCCCGTTCCACCTCCGCCGGGACCGCTCAGGGCCCCATCCAGGCTGGCCTCAGACGCTGCCAGGGTGCTTTCAGTTTGTCATTTGGTGCACAGGCTCAGCCCTGGTGTCTCAGTGCAGCCACCCCCGGCTCTGCAGCCGTTCAGAGGCTGCCGGTGCTGCCCTGCCCAGCCTGAGCCCTGCCGGGCTGAGGGGGAGGCAGCGCCCTCGGAGCTGTGCTCAGAGCTGCGCCGAGGGGTCCCATCCTTCTCCCGAGGGGTGGCTGCCTCAGAGCAGCCCCGCATGGGTCCAACCCTGCTCTCTCACCACTGTCTCTTTCTGAACTGAAACTCTGCATTTTTATGTTGAGGTTTTGGGGTTTTTGTTTTTTTTTTTTTTTCCCACACAACTGCCAAAAATCCGAGACCCGATTTGCTCTTGTGTCCCACGAACGGCACCGGCTCACGGGAGCAATGCCCTCTGTGCAGGAGCAGGCAGGTGGCACTGTCCCTGTCCCCTCCCCTCCCACGCTGACCTGGCACACTTTCCTGGCTCTCTGGGTTGTGCCCAGCTCTGTGCAGGGCAGGTGGAGCTGGTGTTTGCAGGAAGCTGGTGCAGCACAGCTCCTCAGTCCCACATCTGGTTCCTGGAGCCTGTGGATAAATATAACCTGACAGAAAAATATCACAAACGCACTGAGAAACAGCAGCTTGCTTTCCCAGAGGGGAAAATCCCCTCGTTCCTGTGGCTCCCTCTGCTTTGGGAATGAGGATTGGAGTCATTGTGATAGCCTGGGTTGTGGATTGGGATGTGCAAAGTCACAGGGCTCTGTCTGGGTCTGAACTGGGCTCTGGGGCTGTAATTCCCATTCCTTCATCCGCCAGTTGCTGCTAGGCACTACAGCAATCCCTGCTCCAGCAATTCCCTGCTTTCCAGCTTTTTTCCTCATGTTTAAACCTTTCCCACAAAGCTCAGGTGGCTGGGGAGGAAGCCCGGGGTTATTTGGGCTGGAAGAAATGTCCTGGGAGGGTGTGCAGGGAGCACTGCTCCCCTCTGGGATGTGGCTGGGTGTGGGATACATCCCAGTGGATCCCGTGTTTCTGGGATGGCTGTGGGGCTGCAGGCTGCCTCCTCAGCCCAGCTGAGCATCCAGAGCTCGTTAATGAACAGAATGCATTTTCCTACACGGAGGGGGTTCTAAATTGGCTCCACATGGATTCTGTAGGTTGTCGCACTTTCCCGGAGGGTGATGGCATGAACAGGAATGTGGGATTGATGAAAGAAGCCAGACACTGAGTCCAAAGCTCCCCCTCTCCCCTCACCGTGCCCCCTCTCCCCCCCCCCCGTTTAATCTCAAATACTTGATGTGATTCCAAGGCATTCTTCACATGGCTGGTGGGGAGTGCAGGAGAAGCCAGCCCAGGGACTGCGCTTTTCTTTAAATGCACTTTTTTTGGCAAAGCTCTGGGGCCTCTGACCCCAAAAGATGTTGAGGAAAGGCTTGATGAGACCTTGTTTTTAGGGAAACTGAGGCACGGTGCTCCGCATCAGGGAGGTGGGAGCATCCTCAGCTGGGTGCTCCAGGTCTCCCTCTGCTTGCAGAATTCCCGTTCTCCACGGTCTGGGTTCCACTGCCCGGCTCCTCCACAGCACCAGGCAGGCTCAGCCCCATCTGCCTCCTGGAATTCCCAGTTTGGGGGTGCTGGGTGACTGGGGCAGGTTCAGCATCCCTCAGGAACCAAGAATCTGACACGGCAGGATAGGATTCCCACTGGGATTCCCGCTGGGATGGCCTTGCAGGATGAAACTGCTGGCTCAGGGAAGCTGCCACTGCCACCAGCAGACCCCAAAAGCTGGAGCTGGGCACCGGGCAGTGCTTTGGGGGTTGTTTTCTGCTGTTTCTCCCCCCGTTGTCAGCACTTTTTATCACAATAATCAAACTGTGGCTTTTTGACCCACATGAAAGTTTTTTTCAGAGGTGCCTGCGTGTGTTTGTGCAAAGCCACTGAATTTTGGTCACTGCTCTGGAAGCAGCAAAGGGGATTTTTGTTTTCTTACCTTTTAGTTTTGAGCAATTGTTTACTGAAACCTGAACCCTCTGAAGAAACAGCTTGCAAGAGCTGAGTAGTCCTGGCTTTTTTCACTGGAAAAATTAAAAAAAGATGGAGTGGAACACGTGAAATTTGGGTCTTTTTTTTTTTTCCCCTTCTTTTTTACCCATTATTGTTAGAAGCGGTTTGAAAATGCAGTGCCAAGAGCTTTCTCTTTTCAAGCGCTCGAGGCACGTTACCCAACTGCTCCATCCCTCAGACTGCTCCGTGAGGTCAGTAAACGCAATTCCTCCTGGTCTGCAGCTGGAAACGAGGAAAAAACCCCTTTGCTCAATCCCTGGCAGCAGCCCCAGGCAGCGGAGGAGCCCGGCAGGTTGGGAGCGGCACCGCGGCACCCCGAGCCCGTGGCGTTTCCCAACCCCGTCCTTGTGAAGCCTTGCCAGGAAGTTTGGGCTCGGTGTCCGAGGGGAAAGGCTGGGAGAGTTTCCCTCTCCAGCGGCAGCGGCGGCTCCGGGACTCGGAGCTGTCCCGGGGCCCGGCGGGGCCGCTCCTCTCTGGGGCTCCTTCCATCCCTTTAAGCGGCTCCAGATTTGAATTTGGCTCCAGAGGGCGGAACATGAAAGGCCCCTTCGAGCGGGATGACTCGCACGAGTCCTGCTCTCCAACACCGAGCCCGGAGCAGCCGGGCCCATGTGGATCCCATAGAGCGAGCCGGCGGGGCGGCACCGCGGCGTGGCGAGGGCAGGGACCAGGAGGGGCTGCCCCCAGCTCTGTCACCCCCGGCCTGGAACCTCTCCCCCTCTGGCCTCTTCAAGGGCTTCTGCCTTTCGTGGCTCCCTGGCTGCCCGTCCCAGGCCCTCCCCGAGAGCCAAAGTTAGGCTGAAAGAAATCAGAAAAAATAGAAGAAGAAGAAGGAAAAAGAGGAATAAAAGCCCGGAGGAAAAGGAGGAAAGGGAAGGGCAGGGGAGGGGAGGATGATGCGCCTTTAAGCCGCGTGTGTAACTGCTCGCTAATCTGGTGACTAACTCGGTGCGCGGCTGCCAAGCCGGGATCCATCCTCAGCCCAAGGCTCGGGAGTCATCGGGTCCCCTNNNNCCCTGCCCCATCCCGCGCCCCGCCGGGCGCCAGCCCCCCCCGGCCCCCCGCACTCCCCATGGCAATTTATTTACTCATCTGGAGGGCACAGCCCCGGCGGTCTCTTGACTCAGCAGTCCGGGGCCGATGGGAGCTGCGGGAGCAAATTCCAGGCAAGAAATAATCTCATGACTTGTCTCGGAAAAGATTGCTCTGCAAAGATCCCCTGACGGTCACGGAGCGCTCCGTGCCGGCCCCTCCGGCAGAGCCTGACCAGGCTCCCGATTTCCCAACCTCGGGCAGCCGGCCAAGGATCCCCGGGGGACTCTGGAGCTTTCTCCCTTGGAAAAACAGGGATGGATTCGGAGATGGGGGACGGCACGGGGGCCTCGGAGGCGATACCTGTCCCCCCGGGACACAGGGAGTGGGGAGCTGGAGCTGGCTGGCCAGGGCAGGGAGCCCAGAGCTTGGGCTGTGTTGGTTTTTGGGACACTCCTCCTTTTTTCCCCCTCCACTTTCCAGGGAGGGTTTAAGCCCTTCCTTCACCCCCAGGCAATTTTGGTTCCTCCATCTGTGTTTTTGCCCAGGCACTGGCATCACCTCCGGCAGGGCTGGCACCAAGGATGACTTTCGAAGCACATTATTTTTTTTTTTCCACCTCCTGTTGGCTTTTTTTCATCCTACATTTCTCTCATCCTGGTCTTTTTTCTCCACCTCCTCCCCATCCAGAGTAACTGGAGTTCCATCCCTCCTCTTTGGGAGGTCTGGTCCCATGCCCAGTGCCTTCCCATGGGCTCTGGGAATGGGCTGGGATTACACCAGGTTGGGAATTAAAGATCTTTGCAAACCTGCATTTTTCTGTGAGGAAAGCCCCGGGGGTGGGCAGGGCTGTTGGGCTGACAGCTCCTGTGCCTCCTTCTCAGCTGGGATCAGGGCTGGGGATCCCACAGCTCCTGGGGCCTTCCCAGCTCCCTGGAAGGGAGCTGGTCCAATGCACGGCACCCTTGGAGATGAAGGGAAGAGGAACCGGCCTTGGGTCTGTGAAGAGTCACTCCTGGATCACCAGGAGCTCGGGGCCAAGCTCTCAAGGGAACCTCACACCCCTCCAACCACACATCCAAGTCCCTGCCAAAGCTCCTTCAGCCTCGTTGGGGTTGATGGAGAATTCCTGAAGTTCCTGGCAAGGGCTCCCAGCTCCCGAGGCCCAAATGCCGCCCCCTCCACCCCCTCCTCCGTTGAGTCTCTCCTGAAGAGGCTCTTGGCCCAAGCAGCTGAATTCAATCAGCCCTTTCACCATCTGCTCCCAGGCACTTCTGCCGGGCGGGCTGGGGGCCAGGCAGGCTGTAATTCCTTAATGGCTTCCGGATGCTGCGCGGGGTGGATGCGAGGCCTGGCAGCGTCTCAGCCTCTCTCCCCTGCCCTCACCGAGGTTTCCAAGCTCAGGCCTCCCCTGGGCAGACCCGAGCACCTCCAGCCCCTCGGATTTATCCCTGCCTGCCCTTGGCTCTTCCTGGCCGAGGCCAGGAGGTGACATAATCCCGTGCTGGACAACGCTTGGCTCTGGGATGGGGGTGACTGAGGCTGATGGGGCAGCCCAGCTCATTTTGGCCGCCTTCCCCAGCTCACTCCCACCTTCATCTTCCCAGGACTTGGTCTGGCCAAATCCCTGCACTGGTCTCTTCCCTGGTGGCAAGTTTCCTAGAAGTAGGAGCTGGAAAAGAAGAGTTTCCTGGGGTCACTTGGGAAAAGTCTCACTCCTGTGCCTGAGGATACTGGAAACCTGGATGTTGCATGGTGTAACACATCTGGGCAAAGCCCAGGAGCCCTGTGCTCAGCGTGGGATGGAGAGGATTAATCTTGGGGCTCTCCTGGAAAATCCCCTTTGTTGGTTTTCTTGTCTGCTTAAAAACGAATAAAACCAGGAGAATTGTTCCTGGGAAGCCGTGAAATGAAATTGCTTTGGCACTGCTGTTCCTGAGGCTGGCATGGGCTGCAGAGCTTTGGTTCCCAAGTGTCTCCGAGGCCCCTTCCTGGCCTCCATCCCCGGGGGAGCTGAGCTTGGACAGGGGACAGGGAGGTGAAATGGTGAAGGGCTGGCAGGAGCATCCAGGGATGGCCTTGTCCCTGCTTCCCTCCTGGTCCCAGATGGGAAGCTGACCCTCGTTGTCCTCTCAGCCATCCCTTGGCTTGCACAGCTTCCAGCCCAGCCAGGAAAAGGCTCCTGTCCTGTTGTGGCTGCTGGGATTGGCTGCTGCTGTGCAGGGCCCGTCCCGGGGCTGGGGGGATGTGCAGCCTGTGGAACACCAGTGGTGCCCAGGGAGATGTCAGGTGCTGGCATCGGCAGGGTCACAGCCCCGAGGAGAGCCGAGGAGGTGGCTCAGGTGGCAGAGCAGAGGGAGCACCTTTTCCCTCCCCTCCCTCCCTGTGGGATGCGGCTGTGCTGGGAGATGCAGCTCGGGAAGGTGCTTGGAGCGTGCAGTGACTGCTGTGAGCTGCCCTGGGAGGATTTCAGCTGCACAGGGGCTGCTGGGTGTGTTTGAGTGTGTTTGAGTGTGTGAGGGTGTATTTGAGGGTGTATTTGTGAGCCCTGGCCAGGGACACCCTCAGAGAGGAGGGGTCAAGGCACTTAGGAGGGCAAATCCTCAGGTCAGTAAATCCAGGGATGCAAAGGAGTCAATCCATAAGCACACAGGGGAATTGGAGGCACGTGGATCTTTACCTGCCATCTCTTGGCAGCTGCCAGCAGAGCTGACTGTTTGCTCTAAAGAGTTATAAATAATTTTGTTGATTAAAATGATTGAT
Source organism: Picathartes gymnocephalus (assembly GCA_013390045.1). Lineage (NCBI taxonomy): Eukaryota > Metazoa > Chordata > Aves > Passeriformes > Picathartidae > Picathartes > Picathartes gymnocephalus. Next base: position 29,816 of record WEKY01038520.1, read on the forward strand.
TGTCCTCGGCCTAATATTATTTAGGCAGAGCAAACAGTGCTGAGATTTACCATCTACTCTCTGACCTCCCGACCCTGATCTGTTTGCGGAAAGCCTGTGCAATTATTTGTTTGATTTCAAAGCTAAATATCCTAATCTTCCCTCTCCGCCTTTGGAAACTGCAGCTGGCACCGGGACAGCTCGGGCTGATAAGGGAGGGCAGCCCTGGACTCCTGGCATGCAGTGGCACTTCCCTGGGCACAGAGGGGTGAGGGGGGGACACCGGGTGGTCACAGGTGAGGGCAGGGAGAAGCTCTTGGGCTCCTCCTCCTCCTCCCCTTCCCACCCCCACGGCTTGCAGGTCAGAGCCGGAGCACTCGCAGCCGTGTGGAAGGACGGGCGGCTGCTGAAGGCTGGCTGAGAGCGGGGCTGTCCGCGGGCACGGCAGCCCAGAGCCCCCGGCAGCCGCGGGACGCGATGCGCTGCGGCTTGCAGCTGCCATTGAGCAATCTGGGCCGTCTGGCTGGCACTGCCCTGCGGGGAAGGGGTGGCCGGGAAGGCTGCGGAGGAGGGGGTGGGACAGGCAGGAATCTGCAGCTGCCGAGTGGTGCAGGGCTCGCCCAGCGCCCGGCGCCCCGGGCAGCGAGCGGAGGTGACCCGGAGCTGCCGAGCCTCCCTCCCTCCCTCCCTCGTCATCCTCTGATCCTTCCGTGTCGGCAGCATCCTGTGGGGACGTTCTGGGCCTGAGGAAGCCGTAGGAACATCCCCAGGGACCTTCCGCTCGTGCCTGCGTGGACTCCAGCACGGCGTCTCCCCAGCAGGTCCAGCTTTGAGAAACATTCCCGCGGGATGAGTGGGAGATGCTGAGAGGAGCAGAGACTTTGATGTGGACGGACATGTCTGGGGGCCTGAACATCATCCCAGCCCCAGGGCACTGCCACTGCCCTGCCATGTGCTGCCCTCGTGGCCGGCGTGACTTGGCCCGGCTGGGCCTGGGGGCAGGGGCTCCCAGGACACAGAGGGATCAGTCTCTGCAAGGAAATCAAGGGAAGGCTGGGGAGTTCCTCGGGACAAACAGACTGGGGGTGTTTGGCCGAGCATCTCCATGCCTAATCCCTTCCCAGGGCAAGGATAATTGAGGCCCCTGTTAGGACCAGTGATTTCCCAGCAGCAGAGACAGCTCTGGAGTCCACCTGGCTCAGAAATGGCTCGTGTCCTGGTGATGGGCAGCACAAATGATGGGGTTTTATCCAGGGCATGGAGTCGTTGCACATGGATCATCGGGATTGTGGGATGAAAACATCCCCAGCTGTGAGGTCATGCGTGGCTGCTCACAAAGTGTGCTGGCACAGATTGTTCTTCAGGTGTGTTCGTCAGGCTCACAGGGATCCTTTGTGGCTGATGAAAGAGCTCAGCTTGAGTGAAGGTTCCTTGGCCCTTCTCCTGCTGCGAGGAGACAGCCCTGCCAAGAGATCTCAGCCTTCCCTTTTCACACCTCCCATCCTGACAGCTTCTTCCCCACACAATGTTCTGCCAATTATCCTCAACCTGGCCTTGCTACATCGCTGCTCTCCCCTGCCGGGAGACCGGCGCAGCCCCAGCCTGCAGCAGCAGCTGGACGTGTTGGAGCTGAATCCCCTTTGTGGCCGTCCCTATTCCTGGATGATGATGAAGGAGAGGGAGATAAATATCTGGAGAAGAGTCTGAGGGGATGGATTGATGGATGGATGGATGGATGGATGGATGGATGGATGGATGGATGGATGGATGGATGGATGGATGAATGGATGGATGGAGGGATGGATGGATGGATGGATGGATGGAGGGATGGATGGATGGATGGATGGAGGGATGGATGGATGGATGGATGGAGGGATGGATGGATGGGTGGATGGATGGATGGAGGGATGGAGGGATGGAGGCATGGATGGATGGATGGATGGATGGATGGATGGAGGGATGGATGGATGGATGGATGATGGATGGATGGAGGGATGGATGGAGAAATGCTCCATCTGCCTTGCCCAGGGGTGATCACAGGAGTACCTTGAGGCATCCTGCGGGTGCTTCTGCAACCCAGGAAAAATCCATGTCAGGGTTCTGGGATGGGTTCATCTTTCTCTTGGGACAAATCCCCCAGTCCCATCCCTTCTTCATCTAAGATGCCAGAAATGGCACCATCAGCCAGAGACTTGAGGAGACAACAGCAGAATTCCAGGGTTTAACCCGGCTGGGCGGGAACGTGAGCTCTCAGGGATGGTGGGTGTGGATGACCCGGAGCACCGTGTCCTCCCTGGGTGCCGGAGCCCAGCCTGGGATTGCTCTGGAAGGGCTCAGCCTGAGCTCCTGCAGCCCCGGGAGCCTCCATGGGGCACGGCTGGGACTGAGGGCTTCAAACAGCTTCTGGTCACAGGCGTGAGCCCTGTGAGCACTTCGGGCTCTGTGCCAACAGCTCGGCAATAACTCTGCTTGTTTGCTCGGTGCCGAGCGCTGGGGCTGGGCAGGGATTTTTCCCCTTTTTCCCCCGCTGCATTTGAGCAATCCGAGCTCTGTGGGGTGTGAGGAGCCGGGCTCGGTTGAACGGAGCATCTCCCGGAGGTGGGGCAGCGCCACGGGCATGACCTGGGCTGGCTGGTTCCACTTGAGCTGCTTCCAGAAGGGCTGGGTGTCCATTACAGGCTTTTCCAGGCTCGGCGTGCCCGTGCCCGGGGATCAGCGCTATTCAGCGGCGCAGTTAGCAGGGATTAGGGCGATTATCCTGCGGGAAGCACGGCTCACGCGTCCTCCCGGCCCTGCTGAGGAGCCGTCCCAGCCTGGAAGTGAGGTGCTAATCCCGGCTCCAGAGGGATATTCCATTGGGAAAGAGGCAGGGAAGGGCGCTAAGGGCCGGAGGGCTGCGAGAAGAGGCTTTGCCTCCTGCGCAGGAGGGGTTTGGGCAGGTGAAGGTTGCTCCTCGCTGTCTGCAGCCTCCTGTCTCCAGCCTGGAGCCTCCACGGTGGTTTAATGAACCGGGATCTGCCCTCAGGCCAGCGGGCTTGGAGGAGGCTGGTGGAAGTTTTAGGTTGTGATGCTGTTAAATCTAAAGGGTCTGCAGAGGCCATTTGGAGCTGATGCGAGAGCGGGAAGGTCCCGTGCTGAGCTGACGGTGCCGCTGGAGCTGAACCACTCCAGCCTCGCAGCAGCTCATCCTAGAACTCTCAGATGGGTTGGGCTGGGAGGGACCTTAAAGCTCATCTCGTTCCATAGGCACCTTCCACTGTCCCAGGCTGCTCCGAGCCCTGTCCAACCTGGCCTCAGACACTTCCATGGATGGGGCAGCCACAGCTTCTTTGGGCAACAGTGGTGGAATTTAATTGATGACCAATCTTGTTTCTGACTTCTCTGATGGTTCTGAGGGCTGTTAAACCATGGCCACGTTCCCCAACCTCAGAGGTGGCTGAACGTCCCCAGGGTTTGCTTTACCCATCTGTGCTGCTTCCAGCAGCGGAAATGGGAAGGAGGGAGTGAGTCCTCAGGTGAGGGAAGCCTCAGAGCTGCTGCAGGAAGAGGAGCCGTGGGCCCTGGCCCTGCTGAGCTGCGGGAGCTTTCCCATAATTGCAGTGAGTGTTGACTCAGGGGCTGTGGTTTAGCCCAGCTTCAGCCCTGGCCTTTCTCGAGCACTTCATTCCCTCTTCTCTCCCACAAAAGCCAAGGATGGAGCGAGCTGCCCACCAGGCTGCTCCTCTGTGAGCTCCTGGGACTCTCAGGGACGCTGCTTTCCCAGGACTGCCACCCAACACCCACAGGACAAAGCAGGGAGAGGGAGGGAGCAGAAGGCGCAGGAGCCCGAGCAGGGCGGGCTGTGACTGATGGTGGCTGCGGAATCCTTTCCCTGGGCCTGGATCCTCAGAGCTGCCAGATCCCCAGAGCCAAACCCAGCCCTCCCTCACAGGGGAGCTTTCCTCATGGACACGTCTCTCTCAAGCACCCGCCGAGCCAGGGGTGTCCATGGGAGCCCCAAAACCTGAGCATCCCAACACCTCACCTGAGCCCTCCCCTCTGGTGCTCCAGGTGCTGAGAGCCCCAAACCTTTGGAAGAAGTGCTTTTATCTGCATTTAGCAGGGACAGCATTCAGGCCCGTTTTCAGGGGAGGAGCTGGCCCCCATGGCACACCACAGCTCCCTAAGAAAGCTGCTGAGGGCCGGAAAAAAGCTGGCTTTGTTGGGCTTTCTGCAGCGCTAAGCAGTGTGGGCTTTCGGTTTCCTCTCTTGTTTTTCTCTTGAAGCCCAGCTTTCATCTCACAGTATTTATTTTTCACTGCTTGAAGGAAGAAAAAAAAGGACTTATTTTTCTTCTTTTTCTTTTTTTTTTTTTTTTTTGGAAGAAATATATTTATTTTAAATTAAAATAGCAAATGTCTGCACCTTTTGTGCCATCCCTGCAGAGGGAAGCGGGGCTGGTCTCTGGCGAGTTGCTGCAGGAAAGGGACCCAAATCTCCCCCTCTCTGCTCCCATCCCTTCTCATCCCCACAGCCCCAGTAAACACCTCTTGCTGTGCTTAGCCCTGCTCCCCATCCAGATTTCCTTCTGGTCCCTTTTTCCAGCTTTCTGTCCCACTTTCCCTTTTCCCGCCTCGAATCTCGCTGCCCTTTAGATCCGAGCAGCCCTAATTGGAACAGGCCGGCTCCTCTCCTGCTTCCTGCGTGGGAGTGAGAGGCAACGCTTGTGAAAACAGTTCAAAAGTGCACACAAATTTTTGCCTAATCCTGCCTAAATAACAGGGGGCTCAGCCAGGGTTGTTTGCCCGGGTGTCCCTGCTCGGGATGGGGGGCACCTGGGAAAGGAGGGGCTGGAGGTGCCTGGGGGCGCTGGAAACCCGAGCTGGGGACGTGGGGACGTGGTGGCTCCGCGGGGAGCGTGGGAAGGGTCTCTGCTCCCAGCCCCCCTCTCCTCAGCTTCCTCTGATCCTGAGAAAGGTTCTCGGCTGCTGAACCCTCCCAGCTGGGGGACGTTGGGAAATCTGTGCTCCAGCTTCCCCCAGCTCCAGCTCTGCCCTGGTTTGGATCCCGGGGAAGGCTGGGACAGAGGGGGCTCGGGGAGACGAGCTCAGTGTGCGCTGCAGGGGGGAATCGTGGGCTCGGTGGCCACGGACTCATCCCGGGCACATGGGGAGAGGGTGGGGGAGTGAACCCCTGGGACCTCTTGCAGAGCCTCTGGGAAACTCCTGCTCCATCGGCATCCGGCAGTGCGGGGACATCCTGGAGCGTGGGCAGCTCCAGAGAGATGGGATGGGATGGGATGGGATGGGATGGGATGGGATCCATGGGATGGGATGGGATGAGATAGGATGGGATCCATAGGATGGGATGGGATGGGAATAATGGGAATAATGGGAATAATGGGAATAATGGGAATGGGG